>CM012458.1:26451583-26706583 GCA_003999625.1 Oryzias javanicus
ATAACTGCATCCTACAGTGATAAAGAAAGTACGAAAAGTTTTATGAAGATATTCCTATAGGTGGCGCTATAATTTAGGAATGGTGTTTAAGCCTCTACTCAAAAACCGCTCAACCTAGCTGCATAAAATTCAACGCATAGGTAGCGGGAGGGGACTTGTATAAAATACTAGAAAAAGGGCTGTGCTGCGCCACCTAGTGGTGACTTAAGAAGGATAAGCTAACTTTGGATGGTTTCCTGTATCCTTTTAAATAATTACAGAGATAAACATGCAACCATTGTAGTTTGTTAAGCTGTCCATAGAGTTGTTTGGTCAAAAATTTCGTCTTGAAGTGACGGTTAATTTTATATGAATTTTTTAAATATATTTGCTTCTCCTACCTAAGTACATGAGACGAATGTAAAATCCCTATTATCCTGAAAAGTAATTGATCAACTGGTAGGAAACTTTGTATGTAGATACTTCACACCAATCTTTAAATGCTCAATCAATTTTTACTCTATTGCGCACCAGGGTGGTCAGTTGGATTACTAAAGTGTAAGGGCCTTATTCTCAAGTGATTGTCTTAAGCACTACTTTTCACTCCTTTGGGATTCATTGAATACGAAAATACTAGTTTTATATTAATTTGCGATCTCTATTGTAACACTTTTTTTTGACTCCCTTTGTCACGTACTTTGACGAATCTTTGCAGATTCTTTGCAGAAGCTTGTCTCTGCTGAATAAACAATTTATTCTCAAAGTTTAATAATTTGCACATAAAGACTTTTAGGTTTCTGTGAACAGTGTTAATGCAGCAACAAGTTAAGTTTTGTCTGAAACTACAGGAGATAAAAGAAATAAAAAACTCTAATCTCTTGAACACTGAATTTGTTTTTTATAAAATGTAAAGTTTAAAATCTTTGGCGTCATCTAGTGGTGGTCTGATGAAAGTTTGAGAGACGATTTCTCCAGATCTGGGGAAACTGACATGTGTGTACATCTATAAAGTGGGTATTTTTGGCTTTTGATACTAACAGCTTTAAAATTGCTTTATGACGGTATTGCTTTCAGCAATCAGACGCAATTTCTTTATAGGAATTGCAAATCTAGTTGTCTGATTGCTGAAAGCAATCAGAGTATGTTGTTGTACAACTTTATTATAGTTTATTATTATTATTATTCCGCCGCATTTTTGGCGCGCTTCTCCTCGTAGTCAAAAGCAGTTATAAAGATGGAATCAAAAGTACTTTGTAAAGCTCTATTGTGAGAAGTGTGCTTGTATTTTGTATAGCCATTGGACTTATGGTTGATTTTATATTAATATTTTTATGAATTATTTTTCCCATTGACTTAACATTGTGAGCACTTTTAAATGCTTATATCTTCAAAAATACTAAAGATAATTTCATGAAACTTTCCAATATCATAGGGTATAGTAAACTACACGTTCTCTTAAAATTGCAGCTCAATGCTGCTCTATAGCGCCACCGGGTGATCGTTTTAGTAAGCAGTTTGTTTTGGCCTCTATCTCGAATACCGTAAGTCAGAAATTTGTGCTTTTTTTCGTGTGTGTTCCTTGGATGCTAATAAACGTTTTTCAAATTTGGACCATTAAATTCTGTTGGTCTAGATTTTTCGCTATTTGCGATTTTTCGTAAAACACGTTTTTGGCTCCCTATTCAACAAAGTTTCATCAAACTCGACAAAAATTGGTACACACCCTGTTTAGAGTACCCCGAATTCAATGGTACCACTCAATTGGCGATATTCCTTACCGTTTTTGAAAAAACGTAATGCTAATGAGGTGGGTGTGGTCACTGATTTTTTAACATGCTCTAAATCCTACAAAGATTGTCAAAACTTCACAAATTTTGAAACATAACTTCATCCTACAGTGATAAAGAAGTACGTAAAGTTTTATGAAAATATTCCCATAGTGGCGCTATAATTTAGGAAATTGTGTTTAAGCCTCTATCTTTTGTTTTTAAATCTTTGGCGTCATCTAGTGGTGGTCTGATGAAAGTTTGAAAGGCAATTTCTCTAGATCTGTGGAAACTGACATATGCATACATATATAAAGTGGGTATTTTTGGCTTTTAATAGTAACAGCTTTAAAATTGCTTTAATACGGTATTGCTTTCAGCAATCAGACGCAATTTCTTTATAGGAATTGCAAATCTAGTTGTCTGATTGCTGAAAGCAATCAGAGTATGTTGTTGTACAACTTTATTATAGTTTATTATTATTATTATTATTATTATTATTCCGCCGGATTTTTGACGGCTTCTCCTCGTAGTCAAAAGAAGCTATAAAGATGGAATCAAAAGTACTTTATAAGCTCCATTATAAGATTTGTGCTATTACTTATGGTACCCAAAAGCTTCAATGGGTGATTTATGATTAATATTTTTCTGACTAAAATTTCCCATTGAAAATGCATTGACCAAAAAATTTCCCAGCATGCTCTAAAAAGCTTCCTAAAACCTTGAGTGAGATGGGTGTCTGTACTTATGGTACTTCCCAAAAGGTCATAATAGTATTGTAGTACTTTGAAGTTTGTGTAAAGACTTTTTAAAAGTCTACTAAACTTTACATAAAATTATGAGAACTTGAAGTGTTTTAAAACTTGAAAATAAAAAGTTAAAGTTGGTTAGAAACTAAACACTTACACTCTGCTCAAAAGACATGTGTCAAAAGTTTTCAGTAAAGTTAAGATACTTTTTAAGAATTCCAAGATGTTTCCAACATTTTTAAAGTCAAATAAATAAGATTTAAGCTTTGAAAGGGCATTTAAAGTCAAGAGTCAGACCTCCTGATTGCTCACAAGTTTCATCTGTTGTACATGACTACAAAGAAGCTTGGTCTCTGCAGATGAAACAATTTCATTCTCAACCTTTAAGAATTTGCATTTAAAGACTTTAGGTTTCTGTGAACAGTGTTAATGCAGCAAAGCTAAGTTCTCTGAAACTACATGAGATAAAAAAAACACTTTAATGTCTTGATCACTGAACTTGTTTTTTTTAGAAAATATAAAGTTTAAGATCTTTGGCGTCATCTAGTGGTGGTCTGATGAAAGTTTAAGAGAAGATTTCTCCAGATCTGTGGAAAATGACATGTGTGTACATATTTAAAGTAGGTATTTTTGGCTTTTGATAGCAACAACTTTAAACATGTTTCACTAGATGTTTGTAAATGAAACATCCTGAAAGTGTTAAAGTAATAGAAAAAAATAAACACAGCTAGTAAAAGCTATTTAAAAGTCCTAATGAAAGAGACCAAAAAATTTCCATCATCCTCATTAATGGCCTCCTTTAAAACCTTAAGTGTGGTGTCTGTTTGTACAGATGGGGTTTCTCCCATGAGGCTGCCATTGGCATGGAATCATGTGCAAACATGTGTTGCAGTTGAGGCTCCCTGCAGGCAGGTGGGGCTCCCTGCAGGCAGGTGGGGCTCCCTGCAGGCAGGTGGGGCTCCCTGCAGGCAGGTGGGGCTCCCTGCAGGCAGGTGGGGCTCCCTGCAGGCAGGTGGGGCTCCCTGCAGGCAGGTGGGGCTCCCTGCAGGCAGGTGGGGCTCCCTGCAGGCAGGTGACGCTCCCTGCAGGCAGGTGACTTTCATATTGTAAATTTTAGCATAGGGTTAGTGTATGAAAAATTAATAACTGTTTGTCAATGTGAAAGAGGGTTAAAAAACAGAAAACACTGAGTCAAGAGTCAGACCAGCTGTTCAGTAACAACAAAGAAGCTTGGTCTCTGCTGAATAAATAGTTTCATTCTCAACCTTTAAGAATTTGCATTTAAAGATTTTAGGTTTCTGTGAACAGAGTTAATGCAGCAAAGCTAAGTTCTCTGAAACAACAGGAGATAAAAGAAAAAAAACACTAATGTCTTGAATTTGTTTTTTATAAAATGTAAAGTTTAAAATCTTTGGCGTCATCTAGTGGTGGTCTGATGAAAGTTTGAAAGGCGATTTCTCCAGATCTGGGGAAACTGACAAATGTGTACATCTATAAAGTGGGTATTTTTGGCTTTTGATAGTAACAGCTTTAAAATTGCTTTAATATGGTATTGCTTTCAGCAATCAGACGCAATTTCTTTATAGGAATTGCAAATCTAGTTATAGTTTATTATTATTCCGCCGCATTTTTGACGTGCTTCTCCTCGTAGTCAAAAGCAGTTATAAAGATGCAATCAAAAGTACTTTTTAAAGCTCTATTGTGAGAAGTGTGCTATTACTTTTGGTATGTGTCAGAATTATGAATGATTTTATATGAATATTTTTATGAATTATTTTTCCCATTGACTTAACATTGTGAGCACTTTTAAATGCTTATATCTTCAGAAATACTAAAGATACTTTCATGAAACTTTCCAATATCATAGGGTATAGTAAACTACACGTTCTATTAAAATTGCAGCTCAATGCTGCTCTATAGCGCCACCAGGTGATCGTTTTAGTAAGCATTTTGTTTTTGGCCTCTATCTCGAATACCGTAAGTCAGAAATTTGTGCTTTCTTTTCGTGTGTGTTCCTTGGATGCTAATGAACATTTTGTAAAATGGGACCATGGAATTCCGTAGGTCTAGATTTTTTGCTATTTGCGATTTTTCGTAAAACACGTTTTTGGCTCCCTATTCAACAAAGTTTCATCAAACTCGCAAAAATTGGTACACACCCTGTTTAGAGTACCCCGAATTCAATGGTACCACTTAATTGGCGATATTCCTTACCGTTTTCGAAAAAACGTAATGCTAATGAGGTGGGTGTGGTCACTGATTTTTTAACATGCTCTAAATCCTACAAAGATTGTCAAAACTTCACAAATTTTGAAACATAACTTCATCCTACAGTGATAAAGAAGTACGAAAAGTTTTATGAAGATATTCCTATAGGTGGCGCTATAATTTAGGAAATGGTGTTTAAGCCTCTATCTCAAAAACCGCTCAACCTAGCTGCATAAAATTCAACGCATAGGTAGCGGGAGGGGACTTGTATAAAATACTAGAAAAAGGGCTGTGCTGCGCCACCTAGTGGTGACTTAAGAAGGATAAGCTAACTTTGGATGGTTTCCTGTATCTTTTAAATAATTACAGAGATAAACATGCAACCACTTGTAGTTTGTTAAGCTGTCCATAGAGTTGTTTGGTCAAAAATTTCGTACCATTTAAAGTGACGGTTAATTTTATATGAATTTTTTAAATATATTTGCTTCTCCTATCTAAGTACATGAGACGAATTTAAAATCCCTATTATCTTGAAAAGTAATTGATCAACTGGTATGAAACTTTGTATGTAGATACTTCACATCAATCTTTAAATGCTCAATCAATTTTGACTCTATTGCGCCACCAGGTGGTCAGTTGGATTACTAAAGTGTAAAGGCCTTATTCTCCAAGTGCATTTGTCTTAAGCACTACTTTTCACTCCTTTGGGATTCATTGAATACGAAAATACTATTTTATATTAATTTGCGATCTCTATTGTTTAAAGGCTTTTTCGCAATTTACGATTTTTCGCATAACACTATTTTGACTCCCTTTGTCACGTACTTTGACGTATCTTTGCAGAAGCTTGGTCTCTGATGAATAAACAATTTTTTTTCAAAGTTTAAGAATTTGCTTTAGGTTTCTGTGAACGGTGTTAATGCAGCAAAGCTAAATTCTCTGAAACTACAGGAGATAAAAGAAAAAAACACTTTAATAACTTGGTCACTGATTTTGTTTTTAAATCTTTGGCGTCATCTAGTGGTGGTCTGATGAAAGTTTGAAAGGCAATTTCTCTAGAGCTGGGGAAACTGACATATGCGTACATATATAAAGTGGGTATTTTTGGCTTTTGATAGTAACAGCTTTAAAATTGCTTTAATACGGTATTGCTTTCAGCAATCAGACGCAATTTCTTTATAGGAATTGCAAATCTAGTTATTATTATTATTATTATAATTATTCCGCCGGATTTTTGACGGGCTTCTCCTCGTAGTCAAAAGAAGCTATAAAGATGGAATCAAAAGTACTTTATAAAGCTCCATTATAAGATTTGTGCTATTACTTATGGTACCAAAAGCTTCAATGGGTGATTTATGATTAATATTTTTCTGACTAAAATTTCCCATTGAAAATGCATTGACCAAGAAATTTCCCAGCATGCTTTAAAAAGCTTCTTGAAACCTTGAGTGAGATGGGTGTCTGTTCTTATGGTACTTCACAAATGGTCATAAAAGTACTGTAGTACTTTAAAGTTTATTAAAAGTCTTTCTTAAAGTCTACTAAACTTTAAATGAATATATAAGAATTTAAAGTTTTAAAATCTTTAAACTAAAATGTTAAAAAGTGGTTGGAAACAAAACACTTAAACTCTGTTAAAAAGAAATGTGTCAAAAGCTTTCATTAAGGTTAAGACAGTTCTTTAGAGTTCCAAGACCTGTTTCCAACGTTCTTAAAAAAAATAAGGAAGATTTAAGCTTTGAAAAGGTATTTGAAGTCAAGAGTCAGACCTCCTGATTGCTCACAAGTTTCAGCTGTTGTACATGACTACAAAGAAGCTTGGTCTCTGCAGATGAAACAATTTCATTCTCAACCTTTAAGAATTTGCATTTAAAGACTTTAGGTTTCTGTGAACAGTGTTAATGCAGCAAAGCTAACTTCTCTGAAACTACAGGAGATAAAAAAAACACTTTAATGTCTTGATCACTGAACTTGTTTTTTTTAGAAAATATAAAGTTTAAGATCTTTGGCGTCATCTAGTGGTGGTCTGATGAAAGTTTAAGAGAAGATTTCTCCAGATCTGTGGAAAATGACATGTGTGTACATATTTAAAGTAGGTATTTTTGGCTTTTGATAGCAACAACTTTAAACATGTTTCACTAGATGTTTGTAAATGAAACATCCTGAAAGTGTTAAAGTAATAGAAAAAATAAACACAGCTAGTAAAAGCTATTTAAAAGTCCTAATGAAAGAGACCAAAAAATTCCCATCATGCCTCATTAATGGCCTCCTTTAAAACCTTAAGTGTGTGTCTGTTTGTACAGATGGGGTTTCTCCCATGAGGCTGCCATTGGCATGGAATCATGTGCAAACATGTGTTGCAGGTGGGGCTCCCTGCAGGCAGGTGAGGCTCCCTGCAGGCAGGTGAGGCTCCCTGCAGGCAGGTGAGGCTCCCTGCAGGCAGGTGAGGCTCCCTGCAGGCAGGTGAGGCTCCCTGCAGGCAGGTGAGGCTCCTGCAGGCAGGTGAGGCTCCCTGCAGGCAGGTGAGGCTCCCTGCAGGCAGGTGAGGCTCCCTGCAGGCAGGTGAGGCTCCCTGCAGGCAGGTGAGGCTCCCTGCAGGCAGGTGAGGCTCCCTGCAGGCAGGTGACTTTCATATTGTAAAGTTTAGCATAGGATTAGTATATGAAAAATTAATAACTGTTTGTAAATGTGAAAGAGGGTTAAATAACAGAAAACGCTGAGTCAAGAGTCAGACCAGCTGTTCAGTAACAACAAAGAAGCTTGGTCTCTGCTGAATAAATAGTTTCATTCTCAACCTTTAAGAATTTGCATTTAAAGACTTTAGGTTTCTGTGAACAGAGTTAATGCAGCAAAGCTAAGTTCTCTGAAACAACAGGAGATAAAAGAAAAAAAACACTAATGTCTTGAATTTGTTTTTTATAAAATGTAAAGTTTAAAATCTTTGGCGTCATCTAGTGGTGGTCTGATGAAAGTTTGAAAGGCGATTTCTCCAGATCTGGGGAAACTGACAAATGTGTACATCTATAAAGTGGGTATTTTTGGCTTTTGATAGTAACAGCTTTAAAATTGCTTTAATATGGTATTGCTTTCAGCAATCAGACGCAATTTCTTTATAGGAATTGCAAATCTAGTTATAGTTTATTATTATTCCGCCGCATCTTTGGCGCGCTTCTCCTCGTAGTCAAAAGAAGCTATAAAGATGGAATCAAAAGTACTTTGTAAAGCTCTAATGTGAGAAGTGTGCTTGTATTTTGTTTAGCCATTGGACTTATGGTTGATTTTATATTAATATTTTTATGAATTATTTTTCCCATTGACTTAACATTGTGAGCACTTTTAAATGCTTATATCTTCAAAAATACTAAAGATAATTCCATGAAACTTTCCAATATCATAGGGTATAGTAAACTACACGTTCTATTAAAATTGCAGCCCAATGCTGCTCTATAGCGCCACCAGGTGATCGTTTTAGTAAGCAGTTTGTTTTTGGCCTCTATCTCGAATACCGTAAGTCAGAAATTTGTGCTTTCTTTTTCTGTGTGTTCCTTGGATGCTAATGAACGTTTTTTAAAATGGGACCATGGAATTCCGTAGGTCTAGATTTTTCGCTATTTGCGATTTTTCGTAAAACACGTTTTTGGCTCCAACTTCAACATAGTTTGACGAAACTTGACAAGATATCTTACATACTCTCTTTGGACTACCCCAAATTCAATGGTACCACTCAATTGGCGATATTCCTTACCGTTTTCGAAAAAACGTAATGCTAATGAGGTGGGTGTGGTCACTGATTTTTTAACATGCTCTAAATCCTACAAAGATTGTCAAAACTTCACAAATTTTGAAACATAACTTCATCCTACAGTGATGAAGAAGTAT
Source organism: Oryzias javanicus (assembly GCA_003999625.1). Taxonomy (NCBI): domain Eukaryota; kingdom Metazoa; phylum Chordata; class Actinopteri; order Beloniformes; family Adrianichthyidae; genus Oryzias; species Oryzias javanicus. The sequence continues at coordinate 26,460,165 of CM012458.1, forward strand.
GAAAAGTTTTTTGAAAATATTCCTATAGGTGGCGCTATAATTTAGGAAATTGTGTTTAAGCCTCTATCTCAAAAACTGCTCAACCTAGCTGCATACATTTCAACGCATAGGTAGCAGGAGGGGACTTGTATAACATACTAGAAAAAGGGCTGTGCCGCGCCACCTAGTGGTGACTTAAGAAGGATAAGCTAACTTTGGATGGTTTTCTATATCTTTAAAATAATTACAGATATAAACATGCAACCACTTGTAGTTTGTTAAGCTGTCCATAGAGATGTTTGGTCGAAAATTTCGTACCATTTGAAGTGACGGTTAATTTTATATGAATTTTTAAATATATTTGCTTCTCCTATCTAAGTACATGAGACGAATTTAAAATCCCTATTATCTTGAAAAGTAATTGATCAACTGGTATGAAACTTTGTATGTAGATCCTTCACACCAATCTTTAAATGCTCGATCAATTTGGACTCTATTGCGCCACCAGGTGGTCAGTTGGATTACTAAAGTGTAAAGGCCTTATTCTCCAAGTGCATTTGTCTTAAGCACTACTTTTCACTCCTTTGGGATTCATTGAATACGAAAATACTAGTTTATATTAATTTGCGATCTCTATTGTAACACTTTTTTGACTCCCTTTGTCACGTACTTTGACGAATCTTTGCAGATTCTTTGCAGAAGCTTGGTCTCTGCTGAATAAACAATTTATTCTCAAAGTTTAATAATTTGCACATAAAGACTTTAGGTTTCTGTGAACAGTGTTAATGCAGCAAAGTTAAGTTGTCTGAAACTACAGGAGATAAAGAAAAAAAAACACCTTTATAACTTGGTCACTGATTTTGGTTTTTTTTTTATAAAATGTAATTTTAAAAGCTTTGGCGTCATCTAGTGGTGGTCTGATGAAAGTTTGAGAGACGATTTCTCCAGATCTGGGGAAACTGACATGTGTGTACATCTATAAAGTGGGTATTTTTGGCTTTTGATACTAACAGCTTTAAAATTGCTTTATGACGGTATTGCTTTCAGCAATCAGACGCAATTTCTTTATAGGAATTGCAAATCTAGTTATTAATTAAAGTCCAGTAGAGTTTGATCGATTGGTTGAAAAAGAGCGGGAAGAAGCAAATTTACATAATCCCACCCCTTTTTATGTAATCCAGTTCTGACAAAAGTGACTAAAGCGTTGAGTCTGTTTGTTCTAAATTCATCTTTTTGGGAAAAATCTGAAAAAAAGAAGAATACCGGTTAAGATAAAAGTGGGTCAACCTCTGTATGAGTACATGTGACTGAGGTTTGACCTGCTTCACCTGGTCGTAAAAGGTGTTTTGATGGTCAGTTGTCATTGTGGGTGGAGTTAATAGCAATTAGGCTGTATATTTTATTAAATTTGTTGTAACAAAACAAAAGTAACCATAAGTGACAGTTACACAAATGGCCAAGAGGATCATTAAAAAATGGCAACATAAGGACTAAATCCAACGTAAAAAAAAATAAATAAAAAAAAAAAAATCTATTTTACACCAAAATCAAACTTGTTGAGGTTAGTGTCAAAAACTTTGTTTAGGTTTTTTTTTTTTTTCTTAATTTATCACAGCTTTTGGGGGCAGTATTTTTTTATATTATATTCTTATATTTATTTATATATGTATTATATTTTTTTATTTATAATTTTATTTATTATTACATTATATTATATTATATTATATTATATTATATTATATTATATTATATTATATTATATTATATTATATTATTTTATTATATTAGCTAATAAAGTCTGTATTTCTTATGACAGGAGGCGGACCTTAGAAAACTCTTTTTGTCTACGCCAATCCCCCCGTTTGTGCAGCATTGTTGGGTTGGGTGGAGTGAACTCCATCATTTATACAGTATGACGTCAGATCTGATTGGTCCAGTTCATGAATGTCTGTGGTTAAAGCTTTGAGGGGAAATTTGGCGGTGAGAACAAAATCAAAATCTCTTTTGGAAATGAAGTTTTAATCGACAAAAAGTTTGATCTCAGGACTTCTCTGAAATCTTTACACAACAATGCAGCAACAGCAGAAAGCTCTGCTTTTAATTTGAAAGGGGGTATTTAGTGGTTTCCATCCATGATTGCTGAGAAACTTTAGAGTTAAACTCCAGACCAACGCCACCGCTTACTGCTGTGACCACACCCACTTTACATGTGTTTCAACCAAGAGTTGACGTGACGGCGGTGACGTGAAAATGACTTCATTCGTGTCTCGCAGCCTCGAGTGTGAAAACAAATGTGGTGGAATGAGAACCAGCTTCTAATGAGGACCTCTGATTCTGCCGCAGAACCACCAAACGACTGCTGGGAGGCGTGGTGGCTGTTGCCATGGTCCCCTCAGGAGGCGGGACTTTCAGGTGATAATGATACACAATGCTGTGTAATCATCAGCAGGTTGTTTGGATTAAAATATTTATGTCCGGTCATACTTTCAACATAACAGATGCTCTGAACATGATGCAACAGTTTCTTTCAGATAACTAAGAAAAGACAAAAATAATTCAATATTATTGCAAAAGTTTTCAAGTTTCAGTCGGGAGCATAAATAGAACAGAAAACAAAGCATCAATTCTACTAATAAATTCTAATGTTTTGAACTTTTTTCTCTTTTGACAGAAGGTCCACATGACTTCCTTTCAAAATAAAAGACATGAAAATGACCTAAAACTAATATATAAACTTTTTTTTTATTTTTTGGTGAAATGGCATTTTTAAAAATCATCAATAATCATATTTTGAGCATCTTTTGCCATCGTTTTGTCTCTTTCAGCAGCTCCAGAGCCACATGTGGCTCTTGTATCTCTCCATGGTGGCTCTCTGGATGAAGATAAATAAAATAATAGTTAATTTAAGAAAAAAATTGGAGATTAGCTTGTATTTTAGCAACATGCTAACGTTTTTGGCTAAGTTTTCTGAGAAATTTTATACTAATGTGGAGTTTAGCTAATATTTTAGTAAAATGCTAATGTTTTCAGCTAATTTGTCATCTACTAAAATTTTTCCTTTTTGACAATTTAGAATTTAGCTTCTATTTTAGCAACATGATAACGTTTTTGACTAAGTTAGTTTTCTGAGGAGTTCAGCTAGTAATTAAGCAACAAGCCAGCTTTTTTGGTAGATTTGGCTTCTAATTCGTTTTTTATGCTAATTTGGAGTCTAGCTAATATTTTAGCAAAATGCTAACATTTTTAGCTAAATTGTTGGAGGTTTTAGGCTAATGTTGAGTTTAGCTTTTACTTCAGCAACGTGCTAACATTTTTGGTTGATTTAATTTAAAGAGAAATGTTAAGCTAATTTGAAGTTTAGCTAGTAATCAAGCAACAAGCTAGCTTTTTTGCTATTAAAGTCAAAAATGTAAAAAAAATACCTTTTTTAGAGATGCTAGTTTCTTTTTATATATTTTTTTGCTTTTGTTCGTGCCAAAAATAGACATTATTCCCATTTATTAAAAAATAAACAATTTTTTTTTTTCTTAAGGCTAACGTAAATCAATGCGGCTCCTTCTAGGTTTTGATCAATAGAAAATGACCCCAAATGGCTCTTTTACTGTTAAAGGTTGCTGACCTCTGACCTAGTCATACTAGTAAATTTTTTTGTTTTTTTTCTAAAGGGTAAAGTGAGAGTTTGTGGTCATTTAGAAACCGACCTGAACGGCTCTGACCAGGGTCAAAGGTTACAGACCCCAGGTCTAGAATAAAGAAACTTTAATTTTTTTTTATTTTTTTTTTTTTTATACCAGAACAGAAATGTACTTTTAAACCAATTATTCAACCGAACCAGATTTTTTCTTCGTTTCAAAGCCCTATAGAACGAGCTTCAAAACTCCCTCCAGCGAGAGGACGGTGGTGTTTTCCGTCTATAAACGTCAGCATCTCAAAGCTCTGTTGGTGTTTGACAGCTTTTTTTTTCTTGCTAATTTCATGCATGTGGAACGCGCTGGGATGAAAAAGAAAAACAAGATCTCCTTGATGTTGCCTGCTTTTCATTAAGAATCCATTCCAACAGCAGAAGCAAAGGTTTCCACTCTAAAGAAAACCACCTAAATTACAAGCATCAGTCAAAGTGTCATTTATGCTGCTAATGTCAGTTAATGACGGGAGCCTTGCGCTAAGAAAAGCTCGGGCCCGTCGCGGTCAGGCGGCCCGTTCGCCGAGGAGAGTCCAGAATGAGCTCAACGGCCAATAAAAGGGCTCAACAATTAGGGGCGCTGATTGCAGCGCGAGGGGCTGCCAAGCAGTAATTTCCATTGTTAATAACCAAGAGAAAACATTTATGTCTGATGCTGAAAATTGTGTTGCCTTTTGCAGCGGTGGCTGTCAGCCATTTGTGGTATTTTATCATAATTAGCTAGACAAACATCATACTCCTGGAACCAGAGTACCCCGAGCTGCTGCAGCCACAGATTTTTTCAATTAGGTAGCATTCCATGTCGGACGGCAAACACGTATGAGAAAACTGCGCATAAATATTCAGTCGGTCTGATGATCGATCAGACGTCCGATCCAAAAACCGATGTAGAAGCTGAAAACTTTACGTTTCTAACTGCTGATGTCACCCTAGATGACCTCGTGTTTGTCCCGCCGCCAGTCGAACACGTCGAAAATCATAGAGAAACGCTCGCAACAGGTAATTGCACAACAGTCGTGATCTGCTCTGAAGTTTGAAAGAATTTCCCAAAGTTGCTGCTGCAGCTGCAGGCTGACCTCATGGGAGCAGCTCCGTCTGATATCGCCGAAAAAAAAAACAACAAAAAAAGAAAAAGTCCTTCTCAAAACAAGTTAGAAATGTGGAATTCAAGACGGTTTTACGCAACCCCAGAACCTGTTCCTGTTGGTTTTATGAATGTTTGATGGAAAGCAAGTTTTCTTTTTTTTACCATTTAAGTTTTATTGATAAAGTGCAATGACAAATGAAGGTTGGTAGAAGTACACTATTCATTGTGCTGCTTTATCATCACAATTTTCTATTAGCACATAAGCATAAACAAATGAACAAACAAAACAAATAAACAAAGAACAAAAAAAAAAAAAAAAAAAAAAAAAAAAACATCTTGGGAGTGTGCATGGGAGGGTAGCCATATTACTTATATCTATTATTTACATATTTCTATAGTCATATGTAGAATATATATCTATATCTGTGTATACATTCATTTATATATATATATATATGTATATATATTCCCTTTTTACAGGGTACAGGAGTCAACAGGCTTCATATATTCTGTCCACTTTGTCCAAATTCTGTAGAATGAATCCATTTGAAGTTTAAATGAAAAAGAGAGCTTCTCCATTTTATAGATTTCCTGCACAGTGTTTATCCATTCTTCAATTGTTGGTGGTTCGGGATTAAGCCATTTCCGTGTTATCACTTTTTTACTTGCTGCCAATAAAATATAAAAAAGTTTCTTATCTTTCAGTTCCAGTTTGCCCGTTGGTATGTTGCACAGAAACATGGTTTCAAAGTCCAAAGAGAGAGAGAAAGCAAAAATGTTCTGTAAATGTCCATGAATATTTGACCAGAACTGAGAAATAGTTTGACAGTTCCAAAAAATATGAAAATGGTTAGCAGTCCCTTCCCCACATCTCCAGCAAGACTCTCCAGTGCCACGGTATTTCTTTTGGGCAGGAGTCACAAAGAACTTAGTATTACATTTCCAACAGAATTCACGCCAAATGTTGGATCCAGTTGTAACCCATGGGATTTCACATATAAGATCCCAATTTTTCTCAGAAATCACGATATTACCCTCCTTCTCCCACCTTGCTTTGATATAAAAAGTACTATCCTTTTTACAACTCAGAATACTGTCATATAACCTGGAAATAACTTTTTTGTGTGCTCCTGGTTTGGTGATTGTTAGGAAAATTCCCACAAATCCAAGGTTATTTAAATTCACTTTTAGGTCGTGGTTGTAATAGTGTCTAATCTGGAGGTATCTGAAAAAATCTGCAGAACTGAGTCCGTTTTTCCTTTGTAAGGTTTCAAAAGATTCGAAATCTCCTTTGTTAATGAAGGAGTGGTAATCGGACAATCCCTTTGGAATCCAGTTTTTAAATCCATCGTCAAGTTGATTCGGGGTGAAATCTGAATCATAGGCACACCATCTCAAGATTTTTACAGTATCTTCCAAATCACAAATCTTAATTATTTCATTCCAGGCTTTTATCATTACATGAGAAATGGGTTCATCTGATAGGTGGATCTTATTCTGTAGTTTTATGTCTCCTAATAGGGCTCTGACTGGGATCCCATTAACTGTTGTCCCCTCCACATCTTTCCATCCTGCAGTGTAATCAGATCTACATAAACATATCAAAGGTCGTATTTGTGCTGCGTTATAATATTCCCATAAACACGGAAGGCTGCGGCCCCCCCTTTCTTTTTTCAGTTGCAGGGTTTTGTACTGAACTCTGGGTTTTTTCCCTCTCCAAATGTATTTTGACAGTATTCTATCCCAGTCTACAAAGTGTTTTCGGGGTATGAGAATCGGTAAACACTGGAAGAGATAGAGCAATCGAGGAAGAATGTTTAATCTAATCGAGTCAATCCTTGAATGTAGTTCCAAAAATGATAAAGTGCTCCATCTTTGTATATCTATTTTTATTGCTGTAATTAAGGGGCTATAGTTAACTTCAAATATTTTAATGGGATCTCGAGGCAGTATTACTCCTAAATATCTAATATTTTCAGAATCCCATTTCAGACTATAGTTTTTATTAAATTCTTCTGGTGGGTTATAGTTCAAAGAAAGTACTTGTGTTTTGTTTACGTTAACCTTATACCCTGAAAAGGAACCGTAATCTGATAGTATCTTAATTATTTTGGGAACCACTTCTGTGGGGTGGGAAATAGTCAGTAATAAATCATCTGCGAATAATGCTAATTTCTGCTCACCTGCTGTTGTCACTACTCCAGTTATGTCTTTGCTCTGTCTGATCCACTGGCCCAAGGGTTCTATAAACAGGGCAAAGAGGAGTGGCGAGAGACAACATCCCTGACGGGTCCCACGCTCTAAAGTAAATGACTCTGTGAGGTTCCCGTTGATTTTAATCCTAGCAGTTGGTCTATTGTATAATCCTGAAATGACTTGGATTAAAGATATGTTAAAGCCGAATTTCTCAAGCACTTTATATAAAAAATGACCACCTCACTGAATCAAATGCCTTTTCAGCGTCTAAACTCAAAATCAGAGTCTCTAATTTTTGCTTTTCAGCCTGTCTCATTAGGTGAAAAACCTTCCTTATGTTATCCTGCGTCTGTCTGTGTTTGATGAAGCCTGTTTGATCTTTGTGTATTATTTCAGGTAAAATTGTTTCTAATCTTTTGGATAATATACTGGTGAACAATTTGTAATCTATATTCAAAACACTAATTGGTCGGTAGCTACCACACTGTAATCTATCCTTGTTTTCTTTTGGGATAATAGAAATGATCGCTTCACTCCATGAGGGGGGTGCTGACTTTCTTTCCATCACCCAGTTAAATGTTTTCTGTAAGATTGGAATTAATGCATCTTTCATTATCTTATACCACTCTGGTCCAAAACCATCTGCGCCTGGCATCTTTCCTCCTTTTAATCTATTAATGGCTGAGAGAATTTCTTATTTCTTTAGTATAGTAGATAGTATATGTTTGTTTTGTTCTTCTGTCACTGTAGGTAATTCAAGTTCAGAGAGGAAAGTATTTACCCTAAGGTTATCGTACAAGTGTGGTTGAGAATATAATGTCTTGTAATAATTCAAGAAAGACTCTTGAATTTTTTCTGGTTCAGTTTCTATGTGATCATTTAAAGGGTTTTTAATTTTATGAATAGTTCTCTCCACCTGCTGCTTCCTAAGCTTATATGAAAGAAGTTTTTGTGATTTTCCTCCAGCCTCATAATACTGCTGCTTTACAAAAATATTATTTTTTTGTATTTCAGTAGTATTCATGTCATCAATTTCTTTTTTAAGTTCTTTTATATCTAATGCAATATTACTGTTTGGACATCTAGAGTGCTGATGCTGTAATTCAAGCAGTTTATTTTCTAGATCTCTGAGCTTTTGCTGATTTAACTTTTTCAAATGGGAGGAAATGCCTATTATCCTTCCCCTGGTCACTGCTTTAAGTGTGTCCCATATGATTCCCGGTGTCACCTCATCATTATCATTATGAATTAAATACTCCTCAATTTCTTTCTTCAAACAATCTTTGATCTCAGAGTTATTAAGAATATTAGTGTTTAGTCTCCATATAGTAGATCTAGTTTTCATATTCAAATTAATATTAACATAAATGGGATTATGATCTGATATAGTACAAGGGCCTATCTCACAGTCGTTCACTCTGAAAAGATCATTTTTAAACATAAGTATATAATCTAATCTTGAGTAAACCTTGTGGGCCCAAGAATAGTGGGTGTATTCTCTATTAGTGGAGTGTCTATCCCTCCACACATCAACTAATCCTAGTTCGTTCATAAGATGCACCACTCTTTTACCTATATTTTTCCTATCTCCTTTCCCATTTGATGAGTCTAATTTTGCGTTTAGTGTGAGGTTAAAATCACCCCCACAGTAATAATCCTTGACTCCTTGAGATAGCTAATTCCAGAATTTGTTTGTAAAATGACAGTTCACTTCCTGGAGGGATGTACACATTAAGCAGACTCATGGTATTACCTTCAATCTTCCCTGTTATCATTATAAATCGACCCTCCTTATCCTTATGCTCTGATATGTGTTCATAATTTAAATCACCATGAAGCAGGATAGCCACGCCTCTTCGCCTCCCTGAACTGTGGGAAGAATAGTAAACCTGTTTGAAGCCCAATTTGTTCAGTTTTAAATGTTCACTGTCAGACAGATGCGTTTCCTGCATGAAAACAATTTGGGCTTTATCTCTTTTAAGTTTAGTCAGGGCTTTCCACCTTTTTACTGGATTATGTAAGCCATTAATGTTGATTGATACCATTTTGACTGGTCTGTTACTCATCTTAATTAACCAAATAATAATAAAATACACATATTGTCTCCCCACCCCACCCCTCGCACACCCTCATAAACATTAAAACTTAAACATAGGAACAAATACTCAGTAAAAAGAACATAAATAAAATAAAATAACCTCGACTCCCAAAGTGGAGGTCCCTGCGGTGGACCCTGTTTCACCCCTAAGGGTAGCTTCTCCATCTATCAGAGGGGAGACCCTTAACGGTAGAGGCCTTGCTGAGATGAATACTGTCCAAAAAAAAACCATATTTATTTGCTAGTTCCACACCATTAAACTGTCAGAAATGTTTTTACTTCCCAGAGAATTGAGTGTCTGAACCTTAATTTCCAGAAGGTGTAGGTGAGGTCTTCTGGAAAACTCTGAGCTTGTCTTTGTATCCGGGTCCTCTCCTCCTGCTCGCTGCGCTGCTCCCTGCTCCTCCATCAACTCTGGTCCAAGTCATCTGCTTCAGCTGCTCCAGCGCCGTTTCTGGTGATTTGATGATCTTCACAGAGTAACCTCTGCTGGACATGTCGGCTGTTGCTTCCGCCACCGTGCTGTAGATCTTGGTTCCATCACTAAATTTCACCTTCAGCCGGGCTGGGAAGAGCGTCTGGAAAGGAATCTTCTGCTCTTTCAGGACCCTGCGTACCTCTGCATACTCTCTTCTTTTCTTCACGATGAGAGGAGGGTAATCGTGATCCATGCTTATTTGGTTCCCCTTCCATTTGAAACCTCTCTTCTGCCAGGCTTTGCAGAGCACAAGGTCTTTGGTATTGAAGCTGAGGAATTTCACCACGATAGAGCGCGGGGGGGCGCTGTCCGGCGGTGGGGGGCCCGACGAGCGGTGCGCCCGCTCGATGTGGAGGTCGAGCTCCTCCCGGGAAAGCTCCAAACCGCTGCGCAGCAGCTCCTCCACGAACTCGTTCATTGTTGTGAAGTCTCGCTCCGCAGCTTCCGGGACGCCGTAGATCCGAACGTTTTTTCTCCTCGACCGGCTCTCTAAGTCAATTAATTTATCCTCCAACCGTATTTGGAGCGTTATTATTTCCGTCATCGCGTCCTCCACCTTCTGGGTCCTTTCCTCCGTCTGCTCAATCCGCATTTCTGCCTCGTCCATTCTAGCAGTGATCTTAGATATTTCTTCCTTAATCTCACCCAAGCAGACATTGTTTTCTTGGCGAAAGTCCTTGATTTCTTTAAGCACTGCATCCAGCTTGGTCATTTTGTCTCACTTCGCGGTGGAAATTTTCCACAGCCTGCAGGCTTCGTGATTGACGGAGTTGGCAGGGGAGTTAGGACCGTCTCTCTAGGTGGAAATGCCCAATCTTCGTTGGTAACTGCGCGATTTATTTAAGGTGTATTTTAATTTACCCCCCCTTTTTTTTCTTGAAAAGCCAAATTCTTGTGGTTCCAGGGGTAAAAGCTGTTAAATTTCACAGGTTTCTTTGGGAGCTCACTCACAGCGTGGCCATCTCGATGGCGTTCGAACCGGAAGTGCGAAAGCAAGTTTTCTTGATGTCGTCATCGTGAGAAAACACGATTTGTTGCGTCGTAATAATGATAACAAAGGATATTCATTTTTCTATCATCGGTTTAAAAAGTACGACGGAGTATTAGTGCCACCAAAAAAAAAAAATGGAATATTACGAGTTTTTTTTCTCATTAAAGTCGAATTTATTAAAAGCAAATTTCTGCTGTGAGCTGAAGCAGACCAACCAAACTGTGAAAAGCATCTTGGATTTCATCAGGTAAACTGAATGTTTAAAATATTTCAAATATTTGGAAGTTTCTTTATTTGATTTACAGTTTATTAATGTTTTATTCGTTGATGCTGCTTGCAGGATCTCTGCAGATCACGTTTATGAAGCGGTCCATATCCTCCAGCTGTCCACTTCAGTCATTTCTTCCTCTACGACAGACCAGATCATCTGAAGAGGACTAGTTTTTGGAATTTTCAATGTTCTTGTGCTAACGTTGTCATTTCTCAATGTTGTTTTGTGTCGAGACGGGACGTTTCATTTGGAGAAGGAGGCGTCCGGAGCTCTGTTTACGTTCTCTTTTGGTTTCTGAGCATGACAGAGACATGATGTAAGGAGGTGAAAGGGCTTCTGGGAAATGAAAGACATAATAAAGTGACGGTCCTGATGAACATGTATCTCTGAGCTCTTTATTTTACATATGAAACTCCGCACTACCGACACAGAACCTGGAAATAATTTGATTTTGAATCAGCAAAAGGTTCAGAATTTCTCTATTTTTAACACCGATCTGGACATAAATCTTCACAAGATGATCCACGTCTTTCATCTTCAAGCTCAGCTCTGATAAAGAATCTCATTCAATTATTACTTTCAAAAAAAACTGTGAAAAAATAAATGCTCACATCATACGAATCATACAGTCATTAAAAACGGTAAAAACGGGCTTAATGCTTAATGGGAAAGGAAGGAAAAAGAGAAAGGAAAAGAGGGAAAAGAATAAGGGAAAAAAAAAAAAAAAAAAAGGAAAATACTATTACTTTTTTCCCTATTATTTTTGGTGTTTGTTTTTTCTTACCACTTGTTATATCTGTTGCATAATTTTGTAATTTTGTTTGTTGACTGAAATTATTTACTGACTTGGTTAAATGGGGCAGAGTTAATAAGTTTACTTCTTTCTGTCCCTTTTCATTTTCATTTTTTTTTCTCAGAAACCTTGATTACTGTAAAACTCACGTGTGCTTTGAAAATGAAATAAATAAAATAAAATGAAAATGAAAAAAAAAATGAAATAATGAAATAAACAGACAACTTTGTTTTTTTTCTCATTAAATTACGACTTTAAAAATTGTGAATTTAGCCTATGACTTTCAAAGTCATAAATATACGACTTTATTCTCGTAAATTTACGAGATTTAAAGTCGTAATTTTAAAAATATTCTTTTTCTTTATAAAGTGGCCCTAATACTCCGTAGAAAAGAAGTTTGTCCGGGAAAGAAACTGATTGATTTAAAATGGATGAAATCGGATGGAGATTGTGCTCAGTGTTGTATCCCCGGCTGCAGCAGCCTCGAACTACGGCCCGCGGGCCGGATCAGGCCCCCCACACACACATAGAACGTGACTTTTTCTTTCACTCTGAACTACGATGGGATAGACTGCTGTTTTAAGAGTGATTCACTTCTCCTTCATTCTTTATTTCTCTTTTTTGGATGTCTGTCGCTCTTCTTCTCTTTCAACTATTAAAACATTCTTCTCTTTTTATGCTAGCTTTTTCAATTGTTTTAGCAGTTACAAAGCATTTCTTGACTATTTTGGGGTTTAGCTAATATTTTAGCCACACACAAACTGTTTGGCAAATTTATGCTTTTCTCAGTTTTTAGGGTATTTTTGAGTTTAGCTAATATTTTAGCCTTATGCTAGCTGTTTTTGGGCAAAATTATACATTTTGCCAGTTTTTTTAGGCTAATTTGCCATTTAGCTAATATTTTAGCCTTATGCTAGCTGTTTTGGCTAATCCTTGTTTAGGCTATTTAGGAGTGTAGATCATATTTAAGCTACATGTTAGCTGTTTCGCTCATTTAAATTTTTTTTTTCAGCTTTTTTGACTAATTTGGTTAAGTTTTAGCCTTTTCAGCTTCAGAGTTTTTAGCTATCAAATTCGGAATCCTCAGCTTCTTAGTTTACAACATTCACACCAGCATTATCGCAGGTAATGCTGCATATTTAGTTTTTAAAATGTTTTCATATTATTTTTTTTTCCATGAAGATTGCAGAAATTAAATATTTAAAATGTGGCTTTCTGGAAAACTGTACATATTTACTTTTTCTTTTAGCGTACAAACCGACCCCGTCCCCACTTAAGATAGGTTGGGGGACCCCTGGTCTACGTGGTCACAGAAAATAAAAGTAAAAAAAATGGTGGATGTCATTAAGAAAGCATTCTAAGCTTAATTTTCTTTATAAATATTCTCAATCATCAGAAAAATGAACAGAAGTTAAAAACACCCAAAACACGACATTCATCTTCAGGATCATCAGTGATGCCGCCGATTCCCGGAGGTCAAACCTGCACCTCACGGGTGACCTCTGCTTCCATGGTAACAGGCTCAGGATGTGCGGCGCCTCCCCCGGGGTCCCCCACCTGTACACAAGGACAGGATATCCTCACGCCGTCGTCAACACATCAGCAGATGGCGTTCAGACGTGTGGAGATAACGAGCAGCGAAAACACACGCAGACCTGGGGGGGGTAGGGGGGGGGCGCTGGTGGAGCCCCAAAGATGACAGACAACATGTAACGCTTTGATGTCAGAACAGCCGGACTCGGATCAGTTTGACACGCTCTGTTGGGAGCGGTTCCTCATAAACAAGGACGGGTCAAGAGAATAACGATAATTTAAGTTTTTATTCACTTTCCTGCAAATCAGACTAAGTGGATGGAAGTCATAAAAAAATAAAGAATTCTTCTCATCTAAATGTCTTTTTTTTTATTTATTTAACCTTTATTTATCCAGGCAAGACAGACATATACATATATATATATATATGTGTAGAAAAATAATCTAAATTAAATTAAATAAAATGACTTAAGAGTTAACAAATACATAGTTAAATAAAAGTCAGATACCATCTTGCAGAATCTGTGATCAGGATTGTTTTGTTGCTTCCGTGCTGCACCTTTTCAACATGCCCCGCCTCTCTGCTCACCTGGCAGGTGGGGTAATTGATGGGGGTAAATAGGCAGGGAGCAGAGCAGGAGGCTCGATCCGAATACTCCCCTTCTCACTTCCCCTTGATTTGAAGTGTTAGTTGAAGTCAAAGTTGTGTCCGGAATTATTATTTTTTACGCTACACACTCCAAACAGAGGGGTCCAAAGTCCGCTATCGCGAGAGTAAACCGCGCCGCGCTACGAAGCGCTTTTCTTCACTTTGGTGCTCTCTGAACCACAGACGTTTACATTTAAACGTAACTAATAACTTTATGTTGCAGTGTGACCTCTTTACATTTATAAAATTGCTGTTGTAATGCATATACGAGCGCTGGAAGCTCCGCGCTAACGCTAGCTTACCGGTGATTTTGTTGACGTCAATGAACGAAACTCACGTCGGAAATATTTTTTACAGAAAAACAGATAAACGAAGGCGGAGGGCTAAGGGGAAGGGAGAAGGGGAGTATTCGGATCGGGCCTTGGTCTTTTTTCACCTCCCCTCTTTGCCCTCAGAAGTCTTCTACTGCTGGGTTTTGTTATTGTAGTTTGGACCCTGGTAGTCTTGATTTTCAGGCTTTGTTTATTTGTTTTCCTTTGGTAGATCAGCAGCTGACTCGACATGGCTGGATCAATCTCTTATGTTTAGCCAAAGTTCCAATTCCCTTTGGTTTCTCTTTTTATTTGGACCAGTGCACTAAATATTTTATTTTGCTTTTTCTTTTTCAGGATAAAGGCTTTTGTTTATTTAATAAACAGTTCATTTTTATTGGGGCCCAGTTTTCTCTTTTTTTATTTTCTTTTTAAAATCTGATCTGAGGATCTGAAAATCAGCAGAAAACTATTAGAATAATAAAATTACTAAAACAATCAGAATCGTAAAATAAAATGTTACAGCGATGTTTTTCTTTAACCCTTTAACAGCTGAGCTCCAGTGTTTATATTCTTTGATTTACTGTAACTTTTCAACCGTTAACACGACATTTCCAGCAGATTGTAAAGGAGAAAAACGGCGTCGGAAAGATTTTGAGTTTAAGCGTCATCCACGATGATTCTGCTGCAGACAGAACAAATAAAGAAGCCAACGAGGAGTTTGAGTTCTGAATCAGAATCACTTTTAGTCTTATTTTCGGACACCTGTTTGCTCAGGTATTACAGGTTAAAACCCTTTAGAGGCGCATGTCAAGCATCAAATGTTTAAAGAATAAAAGAATAAAGAATAAAATATTGAATGAACCAGAACTTTAAGAGAGTTTATAATTAGTTATTTTTATTTTACCATTGAATCTTTAAAGGTTTTTTCACTCCATCTTCTCTCCAGGAAGAAGGGAGTTGTTGGTGTGCTGCCCCCTGCTGGTGGTAAATATACTCTCCTTTCCTTCTATCTCTGACACTTCTCGTTACCGGCAGATGCTGAGCAGAATTTTCATCCCTTTGAGCAGCTTTTCTCTGAGAAAGACCGTCCTCCATCCCCTTCTCTCCACTTTACCAAAACCGTTTCAAAGACAACATGAATAAATGAAGAGTTTGATAGAAGTTTTGATTTGAATTTCATGTGGTTTGTTTATAACTCTTCTTTTTTTGTTTTTCTTGAAAGTATTTGGCCTCCCGATGGATCGGATTTGCCGGACGGCTCATCCAACTAGATCAGCAGCATTCGCTGAATGTTTTGCAGATGTTTTTCTAACATGTTAACATTCATCTGGATGCAGTGAAACAGACTAAACTTCTCAAACAGAGTTGTGGCATTTTTGTAATTTTGCTGAAAAAACAACAGACAACACTTTCTTCCCGTTTCTGACAGAAGAGATTCCAAAGAGCATAAATATTATAATTATATGTAAAACAGTTTTTTCATGTTCTCACATCTTTTTTTTTATCCGTAAAGCACTTTGAGTTGCAATGTCAAGCATTTTAATTATTTTTTTGATTGACTTATGTTAGCCTTTAAGAAATTTGGATTTGCATTCATAACCTTCTTTTTGCTTTTGTTTTTTTTTTTTAATAAATAGAAATAATGTCTTTTTTGGGCACGGACAAAAGCAAAAAATTAAATAAAAAGAAACTAGCATCTCTCAAAACAGGATTTTTTTTTTACATTTTTAACTTTAGTAGCAAAAAAGTACGATTGTTGCTTAATTACTTGATGAACTTCAAATTAGCATAACATTTCTCAGTCAAACATTTTAGCAGAAGCTAAACTCAAAATTAGCCTAAAACACCCAGTAGATAACAAATTAGCTAACAATGTTAGCTTATTGCTACAATATTAGCTAGTTAGAGGCCAAATCTGCCAAAAAAAAAAACAGCTAGCTTGTCGCTTGATTACTAGCTGAACTCCAAAATAGCCTAAAATTCATCAGTAAACTAATTTAGTTAAAAACATTAGCATGTTGCTAAAATAGAAGCTAAATTTTAGAGAGTCAACAAAAAAATTAGCTGAAAACGTCAGCATTTTACTAAAATATTAGCTAAACTCCTAATTATCATAAATTTAGTTTAAAAACATTAGCATGTTGCTAAAATAAAAGCTAAATTTAGAGAATCAACAAAAAAAATAGCTGAAAACGTCAGCATTTTACTAAAATATTAGCTAAACTCCTAATTATCATAAATTTAGTTTAAAAACATTAGCATGTTGCTTAAAGAGAAGCTAAATTTTAGAGAATCAACAAAAAAATTATTTGAAAACATCAGCATTTTACTAAAATATTAGCTAAACTCCTAATTGTCATAAATTTAGATTAAAAACATTAGCATATTGCTAAAAAAATAGCTAAATTTTAGAGAATCAACAAAAAAATTAGCTGAAAACGTCAACATTTTATTAAAATATTAGCTAAACTCCTAATTATCATAAATTTAGTTTAAAAACATTAGCATATTGCTAAAAAAAAAGCTACATTTTAGAGAATCAACAAAAAATTAGCTGAAAACGTCAGCATTTTACTAAAATATTAGCTAAACTCCTAATTATCATAAATTTAGTTTAAAAACATTAGCATGTTGCTAAAATAGAAGCTAAATTTTAGAGAATCAACAAAAAAAATAGCTGAAAACGTCAGTATTTTACTAAAATATTAGCTAAACTCCTAATAATCATAAATTTAGTTAAAAACATTAGCATGTTGCTAAAATAGAAGCTAAATTTGAGAGAATCAACAAAAAAATAGCTGAAAACGTCAGCATTTTTCTAAAATATTAGCTAAACTCCTAATTATCATAAATTTAGTTAAAAAACATTAGCATGTTGCTAAAATAGAAGCTAAATTTGAGAGAATCAACAAAAAAATTAGCTGAAAACGTCAGCATTTTACTAAATATTAGTTAAACTCCTAATTATCATAACTTTAGTTTAAAAACATTAGCATGTTGCTAAAATAGAAGCTAAATTTGAGAGAATCAACAAACAATTTGGCTGAAAACGTCAGCATTTTACTAAAATATTAGTTAAACTCCTAATTATCATAAATTTAGTTAAAAACATTAGCATGCTGCTAAAATAGAAGCTAAATTTGAGAGAATCAACAAAAAAATTAGCTGAAAACGTCAGCATTTTACTAAAATATTAGTTAAACTCCTAATTATCATAAATTTAGTTTAAAAACATTAGCATGTTGCTAAAAAAATAGCTAAATTTTAGAGAATCAATAAAAAAATTAGCTGAAAACTTCAGCATTTTACTAAAATATTAGCTAAACTCCTAATTATCATAAATTTAGTTTAAAAACAGCATGTTGCTTAAAGAGAAGCTAAATTTTAGAGAATCAAAAAAAAATATTTGAAAACATCAGCATTTTACTAAAAATTAGCTAAACTCCTAATTGTCATAAATTTAGATTAAAAACATTAGCATATTGCTAAAAAAAATAGCTAAATTTTTGAGAATCAACAAAAAAATTAGCTGAAAACGTCAACATTTTACTAAAATATTAGCTAAACTCCTAATTATCATAAATTTAGTTTAAAACATTAGCATATTGCTAAAAAAGCAAGCTTACATTTTAGAGAATCAACAAGAAAATTAGCTGAAAACGTCAGCATTTTACTAAAATATTAGCTAAACTCCTAATTATCATAAATTTAGTTTAAAAACATTAGCATGTTGCTAAAATAGAAGCTAAATTTTAGAGAATCAACAAAAAAATAGCTGAAAACGTCAGTATTTTACTAAAATATTAGCTAAACTCCTAATAATCATAAATTTAGTTAAAAACATTAGCATTTGCTAAAATAGAAACTAAATTTGAGAGAATCAACAAAAAATATGCTGAAAACGTCAGCATTTTACTAAAATATTTAGCTAAACTCTAATTTAGTCTAATAAAATTTAGTTAAAAAACATTAGCATGTTGCTAAAATAGAAACTAAATTTGAGAGAAAATCAAACAAAAAAATAGCTGAAAACGTCAGCATTTTACTAAAATATTAGCTAAACTCCTAGTCAAAAACGTTAGCATGTTGCCAAAATAGAAAGCGAAAACTCTAAATTAGCCTATAAACCCCACTAGAAAACAAATTAGCAAAAAACATTAGTATGTTGCTAAAATGATAGTTTATCTCCAATTTTTTGCAAAATTACAATTATTTTATTTTTCTTCTGCCAGAGAGCCACCAATGACAGATAAAAGAGCTGCAGGTTGCAGACCCTGATCTAGAAGTTCTGACATCTAGATCTAAATTTTTCTTTTTAGATCTGTTTCTAGAAAGAATAGATCAAATCAAGCTGAGAATGGGACAGAAAATAAAAGAATTATTGCAAAATATCCAGATTTCTCCTTTGACATTTGTCTGTTTTACTATCTTTGTCTTTAACTTTATTTTTGTTGCAGAGAAGCTCTGAGATCTCTAAGATGAATTAGTTTCCGTTTTCGTCATCATTCCCTCATTGGGAGAACGTTAGTCAGAGCTACAAGTCCTGGAGATGTTGCTTGTGGAAGCATCTCCATGTGGCCTTCAGAAACAAACCGGGAAAACACAGCTGTGGACGTCCGGCCACATCTCCACCGTGGAGGCCGGAGCACCCGTCCGCCCGAGGGGTCCGAACCCCGCGCGGCGTCCCGGCCCCACGCCGCGCGCTCTGTTTACTCTGTGGTCACGTGTTCCCGTCTCAGACGGCGGCGCTGGCAGAAGCAGTCAGCTTCCCTGCGCGTCCCCTCTTTTTGTCTGCAGATGTTGCAGACGTTTATTTGTGTTTAGAGACTCTTTGTTTTCCTCGGTTGCATCAGTAAGCTGCTGCGGCGCTGCTGGGGTCACATGCCTTTGAGTCGGACGGTTTCCAGCAGCTGAACAGCTGAAGCTTCACGTCCTCCACGCAGTCTTTGCTGCTAACACAACACAAGAAGGAGGAAACTCTTTCCTAGGTTGCCGCTAGACACCAGACGGACAAAGAATTGTATTTTTATAAAAATGTAAAGCCTGGAACAGTTTGTCTGACCATTTCCTGCTGCTGCTGGTTTGATTCCATGAAGATCGTTGTCTCATAAAACACGAAGAAAAGTGAAAACGTCAACAATCAGTGGACAGTTTCTTCAGTTCTTCAACGTTTAGGAGTGCGTTGATGAGCTGTAGGAAATGACTTCATTACTCTTCACTTAAATAATCTCTATATCTTTAATCTGTATATTAAAATCCTCTTAAGACAGTCGTAGACATACAGGCTCTCACACGTCTTTACAAATAGAAGAGTGTGACTCTAAAGAGTCCTGCAGGAGGTGTGACTTCAAGATGATGGGATATTTAGGGTGACTCTAGTAGGGGTTTTACAAAATATTGATGCTGGGAAATATTGCGTTACTTCATTTGACAACAGTACATGACAATACTTCATTTTGCGATACTTCATTTGATGATACTTCATTGGACGACACTTCCTTTGGCAATACTTCATTGGACGATACTTCATTTGACAATACGTCGTTTGACAATACTTCATTGGACGATACTTCATTGGACGATACTTCATTTGACGATACTTCCTTTAGCAATACTTCATTTGACGATACTTCATTTGATGATACTTCATTGGACGATACTTCATTTGACAATACTTCCTTTGACGGTACTTCCTTTAGCAATACTTCATTGGACGATACTTCATTGGACTATACTTCATTTAACGATACTTCATTGGACGATACTTCATTTGACAATACTTCCTTTGACGATACTTCCTTTGGCAAGACTTCATTGGACGATACATACTTTGACGATACTTCATTTGACAATACTTCATATGCCGATACTTTATTTGACAATACTTCCTTTGACGATACTTCCTTTAGCAATACTTCATTTAACGATACTTCATTTGACGATACTTCATTTGACGATACTTCATTTGACGATACTTCATTTGACGATACTTCATTTGACAATACTTCCTTTGACGATACTTCCTTTAGCAATACTTCATTTAACGATACTTCATTTGACGATACTTCATTTGACGATACTTCATTTGACGATACTTCATTGGACGATACTTCATTGGACGATACTTCATGTTGCAATACTACATTTGACAATATTTAATTTTGCAAAACTTCACCTGACAGTACTTTATTTGACGATATTTCATCTGACAATACTTTTTTTTCTCATTCTGTGTTTGACCAAAATTAACCCTTCCGCTCTCCTTGGGGTCCAGATGGCTCCAACCACATATTGTTATGCGATTTCTTCCATGACAAATGTGGACGAAGGGGGACAGGATTTTATGTCTGCCATGGACATTAGTGAAACTCCGAAATCAGTGAAAAAAAAAAGTTCAGCGCACTGTCCTGTGGTGTCCAGATGACCCCACTTTTAATGTAAACAAGCTAAGGAGAACGGAAGGGACAAAACTTCATTTGACGATACTTCCTTTGGCAATGTTTCATTTGACGATATTTAATGTGGCCATGTTTAGTGGGTGAGAAAAATTGTACTTTGTGAGCAAAAATAGCATAAATTACTGTTTAGTGGGAAAAAAATAAGTATTTTGTGGACACAAGTTGACAATTTTTCTGGCACAAATTAGTATTTTTTATCTGCACATTAGTATTCTGTGGGCATAAATTAGTATATTCAATGCACAAAGTTGTATTTTTTAAATCTACATATGAGTGGTTTGTGGTTAAAATGTAGTACTTTGTAGAAAAAAAAACTAGTATTTTGGGGAAAACGAGTATTTTATCTTTGTGTACATGTTTCATTTCTGCCAAAAAAAAAAAAAAAAAAACTTTTTATTAAATTAATCACAAAAGTAAACGGTGATGTAAGATTTTGTGGCTCCTATTGGGTTGTGGTCTGTAAGAATTTGCCTCTTAAAGGTTGCAGATCTATGAAATAAGCTGCAGAAAAAAGAAGATTTTTTCTTGATGGATATTTAGAGAGTTGAGGCATTTCTGGAGGAGATAATCTGTGGTGGAATAAATAACGTTCAGCAAAGCTGTGCTGTTGGTTTGAACACCATCAAAGACTGGAGTCTGACCCAGCAGACGGCAGGAGTCGACCCCCTCTGACAACAATCACAAACACTCCGGTCTCCGGATCCTCCTATTGGCCCTCTGAGAGGCACCGTGTCACTTCCTCCTGAAGCAGAAAGCTCCAGAAGTTGTTCCACCTGCTCCTCGGCCTCCGGCGTGAGCGCCGCCGCCGCAGACAGGAGTCGGAGGCCGCTTGTTGTTTCAGCTTCCTCGTGTCCAGAGCGTTCCCCGAGGATCCCGACGGAGACAGAAGACGGGCCGTCCCAGAGCGATCCACATGAGGCGAGGAAGACGCACCGGAGAGGACGGTTCAGAGGAGGACGCTGAAGAAACACACAAACACACTTTGATGTTCACGTCTCACTCCCTTCAAGTCTGCTTTTCTATGATGTTGACCCATTAGACCAGAGATTGGCAACCTTTAACAGTAAAAGAGCCATCTGGGCTCGTTTTCTACTGATCAGAACCTAGAAACGTTAGCCTTTAAGAAATTTGGATTTTCATTTATAACCTCTTTTTGTTTTTTTTAAATATGAATACTGTCTATTTTTGGCACAAACAAAAGCAAAAAAATATATATAAAAAGAAACAAATATCTCTCAAAAGGGGAATTTTTTTTTACGTTCTTAACTTTAGTAACAAAAAAACCAAGCTCGTTGCTTAATTACTAGCTGAACTTCAAATTAGCATAACATTTCTCTGTAAATTGAATCGGCCAAAAATGGTAGAATGTTGCTAAAATAAAAACTAAACTCAAAATTAGTCTTAAACCCCCAGTAGATAACAAATGAGCTAATATATTAGCATATTGCTAACATATCAGCTAAACTCCAAATTAGCATAGAAACTAATTAGAGGCCAAATCTGCCAAAAAAGCTAACTTGTTGCGTAATTACTAGCTAAACTCCAAATTAGCATAGCATTTCTTAGTAAACTAACTTAATCAAAAACGTTAGCATGTTGCTAAAATAGAAGCTAAATTCAAAATTATCAAAAAAAAAAAATCTGTAGATAACAAATTAGTTGAAAATATTGGCATTTTACTAACATATTAGCTAAACTCCTAATTATCATAAATTTAGTTAAAAACAGCTTTTATTAGCATAAAATTCTTCAGTAAACTAAATTAGCTTAAAACGTTAGCATGTTGCTGAAATAGAAGCTAAAAATCTAAATTAGCCTAAAAACCACAGTAGTTAACAAATTAGCCAAAAACGTTAGCATGTTGCTAAAATAAAAGCTAAAAATCTACATTAGCCTAAAAACCACAGTAGATAACAAATTATCCAAAAACGTTAGCATGTTGCTAAAAATAAAATCAAAAAATCTAAATTAGCCTAAAAACCCCAGTAGATAACAAATTAGCCAAAAACGTTAGCATGTTGCTAAAATAAAAGCTAAAAATCTAAATTAGCCTAAAAACCCCAGTAGATAACAAATTATCCTAAAATGTTAGCATGTTGCTAAAATAAAAGCTAAAAATCTAAATTAGCCTAAAAACCACAGTAAACGACAAATTAGCCAAAAACGTTAGCATGTTGCTAAAAATAAAAGCTAAAAATCTAAATTAGCCTAAAAACCACAGTAGATAACAAATTAGCCAAAAATGTTAGCATGTTGCTAAAATAAAAGCTAAAAATCTAAATTAGCCTAACAACCACAGTAGATGACAAATTAGCCAAAAACGTTAGCATGTTGCTAAAATTAAAGCTAAAAATCTAAATTAGCCTAAAGACCCCAGTAGATAACAAATTAGCCAAAAACGTTAGCATGATGCTAAAATAATAGCTAATCTCCAATTTTTTTTTAAATTTACTATTTTGTTTCTCTTCAGCCAAAGAACCACAATAGAGAGATAAAAGAGCCACATGTGGCTCTGGGGCCGCAGGTTGCAGACTCCTGCATTAGAGATTCAGATTTAAACGTGAGGTGTGGATGTGTCACCGTTTATTTCAAGGTAGTCTCCGACTGTTCCAACCAAATGGAATCATTAGAAATCAAGTCTTCTGTAGACTGTACTGACAGTCTAAGCTGATATGTAAAACCTAGTTTTTCTTTTTTTTTTGTTATTTATTCACCCCCTTTCACTTTTTATGTTTTGATATAAATGAAAAAGGCGTAACAAATGTATAATTTACATTATAAATCTGAATAATTTGCCTTCTCAAGAAAAATTGAAAAGAAGAAAATAGATCAAAAGATGATCTTAGTGGGGCGTAACCAAACCAGGAAGTTGGAGGCTGACTCCACCCACAGCTGAAATTTGAAATTCCAGTCAGAGGGGCGGAGCTTGGATGCAGGACTGTTATCATTACTGGAGCTGCAGATATCTTCTCTTTGATGACGTAAGACTTCTGAAACTTACATGGTTTGACCAATGACAAAATTCAACTGTAATACCTCATTTCAACCTGTAGGGGGCAGCACACAGATGGTTTTTGGCTATATTTTGAAGAATTAAACACTTTTATTTCAATTTGCCAAAAATGTGGCTATAAACAACAGACAGCACTTTTAAAGCCCCATTTATAGAAATCAACAGCCAAAAAAAAAAGTTAATTTAGTGTTTGGTTACCCTTTAAACATGAAAAAAAGAAACACTACCAATGGGGAAAAAATGCTGCTGATGTTCATCTGATATACAAATATAAGAATGAACAATTAGCATAAAACATGATAAAAAGTAAGTCAGATTCATGCAAAACCAAAAATAATCTAAATTTTACCTGAAACAAGAACCTTTTTGCTTTCAAACATTTATTTATTTATTTAAATCTATTTAACCAGGAAAAAAACCCATTGAGATCCATTCATCAAGGGCGTCCTGATCAAGAGGCAAAAATTACACACACTCAAATAAATAAATATAATAAAATAAAACAGAATTTAAAAAAATAAGTAATTAATTCTTAAAAAAGTTAAATATTAGTGATTTCGTGTGAATTCTTCTTTGAGCAGAAGGTCCATCAGATCTGCAGAGCAGATTTGAGAACCTCAACTTGTTATGAACCATAAAGAGGGATGAAAGACCGAATCCAAAGTGGGCGGAGCCTTGTGTGTAAATCCAAAGTGGGCGGAGCCTTGTGTGTAGAAAACATCCCCATAATCTAAGACAGGAAAAATCTTTTTCTTTGAAAAGGTGCAGGAAAAAGTCTGAAGGTATCACTAAAACTATACTTTATGCAGATGATGTGATTATCTTTCTGCAGGGATAAATGAGACATTTTTCTCTGTAAACAGACCGTTCTAAACGTTTTCGGAGCGTCTTGGCCTCCCGACTTCTCTCCACTGTCTCTGATTTTCGGATGATTTTCTTTCCTCCTGGAAAGCGTTGGCCGCTCCGTCTCCGCGGATGCCTCGCGTCTTCGCGTCTGAACCTCGGCCAGCTGCCTTTCATTGATGTAAAGATCTCCAGTTTGGACAGTCGGCGACTGATCACACACAAACCACAAAGTAAACCAGTCACTCAGCTGTCAGTGAGCACTTTACTTCTCCTCTAAATGGTTTCAATAAGCTGCGCTGGAAGTGAAAGGGCCTTCAACAATCCTCCCTCTGAATGCCTAACGACATGCAGCCTGAAAAAAGCCCCAGCAGCCTCTGCGCCGCAGCAGCAAATTGACTTCAGCTGCTGCTTCTCCTCTGGATTCTTGATTTTCTCTGCTTCAGTTTGGGATCAGACAGTCTGATGATGATGATGATGATGATGCTGGTGTCATGACATCTGTCCAGCTCCCTGCGGCGTGCCAGTTTGAGACGCTCTGAGAGGAATAAAACGCAGACAGAAATCAGGCCGTCAGCCTGTTTACATGCGCTGTCACTCACTGGATCTTTAGCTAAATGAGAAACAGTCCGGCATGTGTCACTGTGCATCAGCGGGATCCATTTGGCAGAAAGTTCGAGGAGGAAAGGAGCCGTCTTGATTCGATTCAGGCTCTCTCTTTTTGCGTTCGGACGAGCGGATTTTCCAGTCTTTACGTCAGTCTGCAGAGCTGACGGACATGAATTCTGATGTGTTCGTGGTACATTTTGGAGCCAGACATTATCAGTTAGCGGTGATTGGTCTGAGTTGCTATGACAACCACTCTCACCAATCAGGAGTGAGCTTCTTCCACTTGAAAGCGAGCTCAGAGCGTCCAGCTCGTGGCTCGTCCAGTGCTTTTTTACATCACAAATGCAACATTTTTCCTCAAAAAACTACATGACAAAATACTCAAATATGCACTTTTTTTTAGCTTAATTTTTTTCGTATTCATCAAAATAAATGTTAAAAACATTATTTTCTTCTTAGAAGGTCTCCAAGAAAAAGTCAAATACAGTCAAAAAATCCAGCAGCTTCTAGATTGAACTAATGAAAAACTATTAGGACGTGTTTTAAAGCTTTAAAGTTTTTTTTTCTTTGGCTGTTTTTTTTGTCATTTATCTTAAAGTTCATACAGATAACCGTTTCTCCAAATGATCTGATAACATTCAGAGAGTAAAGATCTCCTCACCGATTCTGTTTTTCATCAGAGATCCGTCTGCTCTGTATCACACAGGACACATCTTTACAGGCAAATCACAGACAAGAAGTCCAGTCTGGTTTCTTCTCAACAATCCACTCCGTTCATCTTTCTCCACATCATCGGTCCTCACACAGAGTTATTCCTCAGCTTTTCTGCAATTCACCTTTTTCTCCTCTGGTGGTTAAAAATCCAGAAAACTTTAGTTTGCATCAGAATGTATTTTATTTTCAGTCTCATCTTGTTTCTATGTTGGAATGTTGAGGTCACAATGATAGAAAAAAATAATTGAATATATAAGAAAAAAACTGAAAAGAAAAAAAAAAAACACAAAAAAATCTGTTAAATCATAAAAACATGAGAAAATTGTTAAAATGTTGCAGGAAAACTAATTAAACAATAAAAAAGTCGAAATTTAGAGTAAAAATTTTTGAGAAAAATGTAAAATATATTAGAAGAAAATATTCATACATTTATGAAAAAATATAATATCAAAATATACAAGAAGAAAAAACTTAAATTATAATCAAAAAGTAAAAAATTCGAAGAAAAAAGTCATAAAATTGTTTTAAAAGACGATATTTTTTTTAATGATTAGGAAGAAGTAAAATGTTACAAGAATAAGTTAAAAAAAAAGCATAAAATTATGAGAATTCTAATTCTAAATTATGAAAATCATAAAATCATGGAAAAAAACTTAACATTTTCAAAAAAGAATGTGTAGATGTGTGAGAAATTAGTCCAAATTAACAAGATAAAAGGATAAAGAGCTGTGAGGAAAAGGTCAATTTATAAGATAAATGTGTAAAAATATTACCAAAAAAATCTAAATTTTGAGAAGAAAAATTAGAAAAATGTACCAGAAAGAAGTTATATGAATATTTTAAAAAGGGACAATTTACCAGAGGTGTCAAATAAAAAGTCAGAATTTCATAGAATAAAAATTGTAAATTTATTACTTAAAAAGTTTTATTTTCAAAAGTAAAAGTCATACTTTGTGAAAAATAAAGTTTTAATGTCATTAAATGTACATTTCTATAGAAAGTTAAGCAGATTTAATGGAGACTCTTTGGCAGGATTATGTCAAACTGATATTGTTAAATTGTTTACAACACAAACAATCTGGTAATATTCCAATGTATTTGTTCATTTTTTTCAAAAACTGAGTGAAATATATTTACATATATTTTTTAAACAGACCATTTCCTAGTAAAAATATGAATTTTTAAAGCATACATTTACCCTTGTAAATTCACGATTTTTAAAAAATAATTGTACCTCTTTCTTATCATAAGTTTTTAATCACTATTTTACAACTTTAATGCTATAATATATATTTTTTCTTTTATGATGGTCCTAACACTTTACTGTGCGTGTTTCAGTCTTTCCTAGTCAAAATCATGTGTTGCAGTGCATTGTGGGAACAATAGTTATCCATGCAAATGCCACACATTCATGGGGTTCACGGTGATGCTGGGGAGTCATTCCCAGGTCAGACCAGGGGAAGACCTTGTTCCTGGCGGCTGCCGCTGGGTGGTCTGGGTAAAGCGGCATGCAACGGTGGCTGCTGGTGGAGCGGAACAGCGCTGGAGCGCAGGTGAAGCTTACACCAACTCTTTGTGAATTAATTAGCCCTCTAAGAATGTACTTTTTTTTTGCTAAAACACAAGCGGGAACAATACAACAAAAAAAAAAATCCCTCTTCAATTTGTGAGATAATTTTTGAAAGTCTTGGGAGCAGACATCTGTCATCTACTTGAAAAATAGCTTTGTATAAGAATAACTTAAAGATTTTAGGATATAATGAGATTCAAAATGTGAAGAGATCCATCTTTAGGGTCTTACAAGCATCTCTTGGTTTGATTTCCGTCTCGTCCCGTTCTGTCTCTGCTTCTGCTCATCCTCTGCAGCTCCATCTCAACCAGGAGGACGGTGAAGGTCATCCATTCCACCGCTCCATCTCTGACCCGTTCTCCTCCCTCGCTGCATTTAAGGAGTGTTCCGCGTCCCATATCTCAACACCATTTTGTCATCCTCTACTTGTTTTTACATCAGATACGGAGGTGCAAAGCCTGGCGGGGCACCATGGGAAACAACAGCGCTGAGAAATGGTGCGTTCAGGCTCTGTTCGACTAAAGGAGACCTCCACCTGAGAATCTGATACAGTTTGTCTGTCAGAAAGGGTTTAAGGGGCTCATTTTGAAGGCATTTTTCTAAATGAATGCTTTTTTGCAAAACTTTGTTTTGATGGTAAATGAATTTGGACTGATCTGAGATAATTAGCCAAGGTAGAACTCACGCAGAGCTTAATGGTTGACAAAGAAATTCCTTTACTTTGGATTCTGGAAGAGGAGGCTCTCTCCTTCGATCGTTTGAAAATTACAGTTACAATCGATTTTGCTCCCAGACGGCTGGTTCTATGCGCAGCAGGTTTATTAGTTCAGACAGGAACGAAGCACGGTTAAAAGTCCGTGAAGCTAAATCAGGGTCAGACGGGCAGAGGTCAATCACAAGCTTGGGATCATCCAGGAAGAGCTGTCAGGGTCCAGGCGAGGGTCGGGGCAGGCGGCAAGCAATCAGTGATGACGCAGGGTCAGAAACAGAAGATCAGAGCCAGAATGAAACGCTCAGGAATACAGGCAGGGTGGAACAAACAATACTTCGCACTGAGTGAGGCTTGAGATTTTCTATGCATGTTGACATGAAATCTTGCCCACCTTCATCCACATTTGTCATTGGATGAATAATGTAAGGCTTTAGTCATCTGGACCCCATAAGATAGCACATAGTGTCCTGTGGTTGATTGGCAATGAGAGTCAGCTGAGCGGCATTTGGGGAGTGTGCGCTGGGGTTGCAGGGAGATGTAGTGTCTTCAGTGCTCTGACTCCGGACAATCAATGCACACATTCTGTGGGTATGAAATGCTGATTTTTCCAGTTCATGAACTCAAAACACGGCTTCACGGTCGAGCAGCGCTGCATGGACATGACAAGAACAGACACGGAACTGCTGTCAGAGTTTGTGACAGACCCAGGGGTGGAGCCCGCCAGTGACAGACTACAACCATGACCACTACCTAAGGCAGAGGTCGGCAACCTTTAACAGTAAAAGAGCCATTTGGACTTGTTTTCTACTGATCAAAACCTAGAAAGAGCCGCACCGATTTACGTTAGCCTTTAAGAAATTTGGATTTGCATTCATAAATGTCTTTTTTTTTTAAATAAATGTGAATAATGTCTACTTTTGGCACGAAAAAAGCAAGAAAATATATAAAAAGAAACTAGCATCTTCAGTAACAAAAAAGCTAGTTTGTTGCTTAATTGCTAGCTGAACTTAAAATTTCTTTGTAAATTAAATCAGCCTAAAATGTTAGCATGTTGCTGAAATAAAAGCTAAACTCAAAATAAGCCCCCCAGTAGATAACAAATTAGCTAAAAATGTTAGCATATTGGTAAAATATTAGCTAAACTCCAAATTAGCATAAAAAACTAATTAGAGGCCAAATCTGCCAAAAAAAAAGCTAGCTTGTTGCTTAATTACTAGCTGAACTCCAAAATACCCTAAAATTCCTCAGAAAACTAGCTTAGTCAAAAACGTTAGCATGTTGCTAAAATAGAAGCTAAATTCTAAATTATCTTAACAAAATTTCAGTAGATAACAAATTAGCTGAAAACATTAGCATTTTACTAAAATATTAGCTAAACTCCAAATTAGCATAAAATTTTAAGAAAACTTAGCCAAAAACGTTAGCATGTTGCTAAAATAGAAGCTAAAATTCTAAATTAGCCTAAAAACTCCAGTAAGTAACACATTAGCCAAAAACGTTTGCATTTTGCTAAAATAATAGCTATTCTCCGATTTTTTTTAAATTTACTATTATTTTATTTATCTTCATCCAGAGAGCCACCATGGAGAGATAAAAGAGTCACATGTGGATCTGGAGCCGCAGGTTACAGACCTCTTAGTTAAGGGGTACTCAGACATGGTTTAGCAAATGCCAAACAGCTGCAGGCCCGTGAGGGGTTCTAGGGTTTACAGACGAACCATTCGACTCCACCGCTTTGACTTGAATGCCAGATGACCGTTACAGGTGACTCCACATAAGACCATAAGATCACAAGACCGTGTGACCTGGACCATTCAGCAATGGTCTACCGTGAGTGAGCGTTGGGTCACGATGGACAAAAATGATGGTCGTCAGCGTAGCTGGAGAAGGCGAGGTGATCAATTTGTCAATGTCAACACTGTTTCCAGGGTCGGCTTTGGTGGAGGAGGTGCAACATTTGGAAGGTTCTTACCTCAGAGATGTTATAGAACTGTCATCATCCTCAAATTCCACCAGATCACCCCAACTTCCTGTTTGTGGATGATAATTGTAGACGGAACCGAACCAACAGCCTTAAAGAGACCTCATTATCCTATGCGGAGCGTTGAGGAGATAGTTGCCAAAATGGCAGGAGCAACAGTATTTTCCGTACTGGATGCAAAGAACTCTTTCTGGCAGATTAAACTGGACAAAAAGTCATCCATGCTGACCACGTTCAGCACACCATTTGGACGCTACAGGTTTCTGCGAATGCCATTTGGAATTAACTCTGCCAGTGAAGTTTTTCAAAGAACAATGGAGCAGCTGATAGTGGATGACATCATTGTTGGTGGCCGCAACACTGCAGAGCACAATGCAAACTTGGAAAAGGTGCTCAAGCGAGCAAGAGAAAGCAACCTCAGACTCAATCCAAGAAAATGCAAATTTCGGCAGAGTGAAGTCTCTTATGTTGGTCACATTTTCACGAGCAATGGCCTTAAAGCTGACCCTGCCAAGACCGCTGCTATCACCAACATGCCCACTCCCACGGATGTTGCCTCTCTGCAACGCTTTCTGGGCATGGTGAACTATCTATCCAAGTACATCCCACTTCTGACACCATGTAGATTTCTCTCAAATCTTGATGGGTTTGTGTGAGTCAAGGATCACACATTTATGAACGTCAACACAGCCTTTTATTGAGATGCAGCGACCGTACATCACATGCAACAGCTCTCAGGCGAACAGCTAACTTCCTGACTACGGTGTCCTGTGAGGTAATAAAATAAAGACATTCTGTCGAATGATCTACAACACATGTGTCAAAGTCAAGGCCCGGGGGCCGGATCCGGCCCTCCGGGTAATTCTATCCGGCCCTCCAGATCATTTTATTTCATTGTTATTAATGGCCCGATGTTATCTTTCGCCTATTTTTGTCTTGTTTAATTTCAACAAAATGTATTTTATGGAAAGTAAAATATTGAAAGTTATTTAAGACTTAACTTAATTTATTCTGGAATAATAATGCTGCCTTTTAGCATTCATAATTATGTTAAAAAGTTACAATTCTAAAAATTGGAATCCTAGTTTCTTGGACTATTTTGGCATTTACTAAGAATGTTTAGGCTATTTTTGGAGTTTAGCTAATATTTCAGCTACATTTCAGCTAGCTGTTTTGATTGACTTAAGTTTTTTTTCTTTTAGTTTTTTCGGCTAATTTGTCAGCTAGCTAATATTTTATCTGTCTCTCAGCTTTAGCGTTTTCAGCTATTAGCTTGAGTGTTTTTAAATATCAATTTCAGCAACTTCACTATCAGCACTAGCCAAATTCAGCTTACAGCATTCACACTAGCATCACCACATGCTACATATCCTGTTCATAACTATGTTAAAAGTTACATTTTTTAAGTTTTAATAAATTAGTTTTAGAGTGTTCAATAAATGTTTATCCTGTTCGGCCCGCGACCTAATGTGTGTTTTGGATTTTGGCCCCTTGTGTGATTGAGTTTGACACCCCTGATCTACAATAATGCTTCACCACATGGTGCCAGAATCGCCACAACTAGACTTCAAGAAGTGCGAGTCCCTCATAGGATAATGAACTGTGACCTGAGCAGGTCTGGGACCAGCTGAAGCAGAGACTGGATGACCTGCAGAACTTCATGTAGCACTTAAAGAAGAGTGGAATGCCTCATTATGAGGATCCTGAGGAGCAGGAGAGGTCCACGTCAATCTGTCATTCTAACAAATGGTGACATCGTCCATGCTTGTTATTTGGGGCAATCTTTGCTTAATTTTTGGGGTAATAAATATCAAACTAATGAAAATGCTGTTCATTATTAGTGATATCAAAGGGAAAGACCGAATCGGGTAAATGTGAGTGGTGTAATCCAGAGAACAGAACCGTTTGGATCCATGTAACATGAGGTCGTAAGCTTCAAACATGTAGTAGAGTTAAGAAAACAGGAGATGTTTGAGGAGTGAGGGCCGACATTAAAGTCACACGTGTAGCATGATGTCATGGGACCCAATGAAAGCTGCAGCGGTTCGGATCTTCTGGTTCCAATAAAGTCATTAAAAATGTGAACATTCTGCTAAACTGATGTCGAAGTGTCTGAGCGGCGGAGCTGCATGTGAACTCTCTCGGCTTCCCTCATCTGCTCGGAGGGGTTTGTAGGTTTTGAACCGCTGCTAATTCTTTTTCGGCGAGGTTTGTATTGGCCCGCGGCTCTCGGCAAGCATCATTTATCTGCAGAGACCGATCGGGCAGTTAATCAATAACGATGACTCATTGATTTCTTGGCTGGCTGACGTTCCCCAGCCACCGGAATTTCAACACACTCCCATTCCCCGCGACCTCGCGGCGGTCCGAGCTGCTCGGATGTGGAGGACGGCGCACTGAGTGAGGAGCTGAGTTGCAACACTTCTCAGGCCAAAGAATAAACACACAGTTTATGCTTACATACTGCTCTGCTTTAACATTTCAGCATCTCTGCAGACATTTGACCCCAAACCTGGTTCGTGTTTCTGCAGTGATGCCCAAACAATCCCTGGAATTTCGTCTCAGATCTCTGTTTTGGTTTGGTTTTTTGGGATAAAACAGGAACTGTTTTCTGTACTTGCACAGAAGCAAATCAATATCAGCTTCTAGTGCTGAGTTTTCTGGAGGATTCCAGCCCTCCGAGACCAATGTTTGTCACAAAACAGAGCCTACGATCAGACGATGGAGTCGTGGATGACCAGGACTCCTTTAAGCTCCAAGGATCCAGTAAAAGATCACACCAGACTGAGAAGTTCTCGAGAACTCATTCTCTCTGAACATTAGGGAGCGAAAATGTTTCTAAAGGGTCTGTTTGCTCACCTGTGTGCTCTGTCCAACCTGAAACCGTAAACACGAGCCTGACCGCAGCTGAATCCCTGCAGGCCGCTGATAAAACTCCAGCAGTTTCAGGAGGTTCAGGTTCAGGTGTGTTTTTGGCTACAACGACTCCTCTCAAAGTGGTTCTTTCTCTGCCAACACACCTTAAAACTATATTGCCATGAAGCTGCAGTTTACATGATATATCTGCTGTTTTCACATCTGCACACCATCTTTTTCTTATTCTCACTTTTGCCACGCAACTAAAATGGTATCAGGAAACTGAAAATTAAAAAAAAAGAATGCAGCAGCTGATCCATCAAAAGTTTGTTCTACTCTTAAAGACAGGACAGACTGTTAGATAAAAACAATCTGGTGAGTCCTCATTGTCCCCACAGAGTCCTACAGATGATCACTTTACATCTCACAGCAGTCCTGAACTACAAGGACCAGATTGTTTACACAATTCTTCTTTCTTACCGAACCTTTGAGCAAATATTACCACAGCCACATACTCAAAAACTTACCAAAGTTCGCACACACTTGGTATCCGGTGAAATGGATTTTGGGCCTAGTGAACACAGAAGACGCAGCAAACAGCCCTGACCTATCTCAGGTGGCTCGCCTTGGTTGCAACTCAAATCTCGTGGGTCTTGACCAAATCTCATGGGTCTTGACCAAATCTCGTGGGTCTTGACCAAATCTCGTGGGTCACGACCAAAACTTGTGGGTCACAACCAAATATCGTGGGTCTGACCAAACCTCAAAGGTCTTGACCAAATCTCGTGGGTCTTGACCAAATCTCGTGGGCACGACAAAACTTGTGGGTCAAACCAAATATCGTGGGTCTGACCAAACCTCAAGGTGGGTCACAACCAAATCTCATGGGTCACGACCAAATCTCGTGGATCTTGACCAAATCTTGTGGGTCACAATCAAATCTTGTGGGTCACAACCAAATCTCGTGGGTCACGACTCAAATCTCATGGGTCTTGACCAAATCTTGTGGGTCACGACCAAATCTCGTGGGTCACGACTCAAATCTCATGGGTCATGAACAAATCTCATGGGTCACGACCAAATCTCGTGGATCTTGACCAAATCTTGTGGGTCACAACCAAATCTCGTGGGTCACGACTCAAATCTCGTGGGTCTTGACCAAATCGCATGGGTCTTGACCAAATCTTGTGGGTCTTGACCAAATCTCGTGGGTCACGACCAAATCTCGTGGGTCTTAACTCACAGCCGTGAGCTGTTTCCCGTGAGCTGTGTCCCGTGAGCTGCGTCATTGAAGTTTTAATGTCATTTTATAACATAAATTACACATCGGAGCCCTTTTGTCAAGGTGGATTAATTTTTTTGCAATGATTAAATGAGCGCTGATGCACCAGGAGTTTCTCTGTGTGCTGATTTGGTTGCAACCCACGAGATTTGGTCACGACCGATGAGATTTGAGTCAAGACCCACGAGATTTGGTTACGACCCACAAAATTTGAGAAGAGACCCCATGACTTGGGCGTGACCCACGAGATTTGAGTCAGGTGAGCCACCTGAAATAGGTCAGAGTTGTGGAAGAAACCGTGAAAAAATATTTCTCAAAAACGGAGCTCAAAGCAAATAGTTCAAATCTGCTAATATAACCAAAACACACGAATCTGGGGTTTTCAAAGGACATTTTGAAATTATTATGCATGGCCACCGGGTCTACAGCTTGTTAGAAAATGTTCTCTTTTTGTCCAAAGTAGGAAACAAAGTATTTTGTTTGATCTTAAAATTTCACTCACATGCCTCCAGGTTAAGTCGTCAACCAAAGTTTCACTGAACTTTGACCCCGAGAAAAGGACGCCATGTTGAGTTTAAAAGAAAAAAGTCACATTTAGCACCTACCATTGACTGTATCATGGTGAATTCATGGATGTGATTTGCGCAGCAGAGGTGTCAAGTTTCACTTTGAGTCAATATAGAGATGGGATCTGAGGGCTTTGGGTGTCGGGTGCAACTGCGTCCACCAATCAGGGACGTTTTCAAGAAATTGGTCATAGGGTACAAAAAAAAATCCAATATGGCCGCCCAATGCGAGCATTTTTGTCCTGAACTTCCATCCATTTTCTTAACCCACTGGGGCTGTGGGGTTGCCGGGGACCGTCCCAGTTACTGTTGGGCGAAGGCGGAATGGACAGGTCGCCAGCATGTCACCGAGCCCGCTATGCTAGCTGGTGGACGGCGAGTTAGCGATCTCCGCTGCCAAGCAGAGCTGGCGTGGTTGCTGTCCCGGCTGCCGGTTCCTGTTCAGCGGAGCTTTCTATGAAAGTCCAGTTACAATTACAAGATCTTCTCCCGATAATTTAATGGAAATTCTTCAAACTGGGATAGACAGAAGTGTCGTTTAAAACGGTCCTCATCCAGTCACAGCTGTGGTAAAATTCATCATCCTGTGAGCATCTCTGGAGGATATGATGACCCAGCGACGTGTTAGCTTGTTTGCCTCTATAGAGCTCTCCAAAACAAAGCCAAGCTACTCGCTCAACATCATCCATGTTTTCCACTGATGTGGTGAACGAATGAAGTTCTTCTGCGGGTATGAATTTGACGTGCCTGCCACCATTAAGGCAATTATTAAAAAATCCATCATGAAGGATTATTTCACCACAATTTTGAGTATAAAATTTAGAAAAAAAATCATAATTTGCTAATGAAAACACTTAATATTTGCTTTCAAAAGTTTGTTTTGTTTTCAGAATATTTTTGCGATTTTTGCTTTCAAATTGCATCTTGCTTTGAAAAAGGAAAAACATTTTTTGTAAGCAAAAAAAAGTATTTAAAGCAAGTATTAAATATTTTCATTTGCGCATATGAACACTTTACATTTATTTTTGCAATTTAGAAAATTTTGTTCTCAAAATTCTGACTCTTGCTTTCAATATGGGGGCAAAATAATCATTCCATAATCAGTTTTATGAAGAATATTCTGTAAATTGGAGAAAAATTGTGTGATTTTATTTAAAATCTTAAATATGCGCCATCATTTGATCTTTGTCTAAATCTGGTTTTAGACAGGAGATGTTGTCTGGATCAGCATCAGCTGTCTTCTCTGCTGGACGGAGCCTCAGATTCACCAGAGGTGCAGCAGCAACCTGGTTGCCATTTCTGTTGCTCCAGATGGGAAACGTCAAAAGCTGTCAGCTGCGAAAAGCTCCGGTTACAAGACACAGATTAAAATAAAGCGAGTGAGGCCCGGAGAGAAAATCTCGGAAACAATAATTCATAGCTTGTGAGTCTGGCTGTGCCAAAACAACCAAGCTTTGAGGGGTTATAAACAGAGCTGGGCAGAGCAGCGCTCGGGGAGTCGACGCAGAAGTTCAGGGGAGTCAGCCAGGATTTCAATTTTTCACCCTTCGCTGCCTCGTCTAACCGCAGAGCTGTGAATCACGATGAAATCTTTTTGTTAAGTGCCTGATTGGACCTCCGTGAAGCTCCGCCGAGCCTGCACCTCCACGCAGGCAACATGTTTACCTCGTTTCCTCGGCCTGTAAACCCCATTAACATCGGAGGCAGAGTGTTAAATGGCTACCGCACTTTTTCGGTGCACGTCGAGGCGACGGAGTGCACAGAACCTGGTAAGCTGTTCACGTATCCCCAACTCTGAATGGGTAATAAGAGCAAATCAATGAGCAAAAAGGGGAGAGTCGTGGGTGAGCGGAGCTGCCCCTGACGCAGCCCAGGCTGACAGTACGCACTGGTATGATGGATTAGCGCAGCTGCTAAATTACATCCCTCTAATTGAGCTCTGTGTCGTAATGTACGAGTCGGGCTGTGAACGCAGGCCTGCATCGCAGAGCCGAGATGAGCGTCCAGATAATCAGGCCTCCTGGAAAAGCGTTTCCACTCAAACCATCAGGGGTAAAAATCCCTCACCTCCTCGTCCGCCCACAACCGAGTCCTGATGATCTATCTCCCTCTCAGCCAAGAAAAAGTTCGGCTGTGAAAGAAAAAATTCTGAGTGTTAGCTTTAATGGTTTTATTATAAATTATTATCTATAAACAAAAATAAAACGTATCTTCTAATGATCTTCTCTTTTACTGTCAAAACCATTTGACTGTACAAGAGAACTGGACCCTCCCCTCTTCAAACAGGAAGTGCTCATTCCATTTGGTCAGAATAACTATTTTTGCTCTGAACGTGTTCTTGATTATTTTCATTGTTTTTTTTTAATGATTTTATTTTCTGTTGTGGAAGTTATTAAAGGAAGAGACTGGCCAATCAGATGCCTCAAAAAGGTAGGCGGTGCCTGCTGGTGTTACGCCCCTAAAAAGGGGAATATTAAAGAAATTACGCAAAGCTGCATTAGTCAAGTCCAGTGTAGTAATGGACAAACAGAAGAAGAACGTCTCCGCTTTGTGAATTCAGACAAAACCAATCGAAAAACCATCAACGATTAAAACTCTCAAAATGAAATATTTGAAGAAAAGTTGAATGAAAACAATGGAAAATTAAGCCAATTATTCAAAATGACAGGTAAATATTAGCATTAGATCTGTTATAATTTTAATACGGATGTTTTTACATCAAGACCAGAGTAGTCGATCACAGATAAATCAATAAATATGTCACTATTCTCAGAAAAATCAATTAAATAATTATCTCTTTTCCAATTTATTAACAATTATGAATAAAACAATTGTTATTTTTCCCGAACAATTCGAAGCATGTTTCTTTTTGTCAACAATTTTCTGTCTCCCATGTATTAAAACAATAACTATAACAGGACTATTACACTGGCCTCCACATCCTATGTTTGAAATGCGTTAAAATCTAAAAATAACTGATTTAAGGGCTTTAAACTCCTCACTACCCACTTTTCTCAGACAAACAAGATGAAAATCAAACTTTTCTCTGTTGTTTAAACTCTCAAAGTTCAACTTGGGTACCGATACTGGCCACGTCCCAAGATCCGGTACCGCCTCCACCAAAACGACTGGACCCCTGATTTGGCTTCAAAAAAACAACGAGTCGGGGACACCCAAAACATCAAAAAATGACGTGGAGGGTCCTTAACCAAACGTGAACATGTGACGAGTTAGGAAAGAGAATGTGCTGGTCTAGCTGTCTGCAGTGTTGCCAGATTGGATGGAAAAAAAACCTAATTTGAGCATTTTTTCACCCGATATGCCCTGTTTAAGCGAAAAACCTGCCAATCTGGCAACACAGTCTGTCTGTGTAAACAGCATCGTTCAGATTTATGCTATTTGTTGCCAAAAGTCTCTGTCCTGTGTTTTATTTACACTTAATTAACACAAAATGGAGTATTTCCAAAATTATTCTATGATCGCAACATTTCAAGATGAAAGTATCTGTATCGACGATACTAGCTCTGTAGGTATTTGATATCGGAACAATATCCAAATTCCCGGTATGGCCCAATGTGATTGTAAAAGGTGAGCCGTGATAAAGGGAGGAACAAAATAAACTAAATAACGTCCAGAAACCTGGACACAGATGGACAGACCAATCACTTCTTAAGACGATTTCTGACTCCAACATGGCGGCGTTCGTATCATGAAATAATTGCGACTAAATCGACTTTGGCTATGTCCAAATCCTGTCACTACTCACTAAAAAGTGAACTATATAGTGTGCTTGCCATTCTGTAGAGCTGTCCGGATCAACAGTTCCAAAATCCAGTGCCCTAGTCCCTGATATTTCCCAGAATTCCCTGCAAAAAAACATTTGCATCAATTCTCACCAGATTGGGGAACATAGACCAAAATGCATTGCATTATAAAAGTATTTAAATGTATTTTTTCAATAAACTGTCAAAGTTTTCAGCATTAGAACACAGTGGATTCCTATGGAGCTAAATCAGGGCCAATATTAGTTGAAACCGAAATAAAATATTTTGAAAAAAATGTTCATGTTTGGCTGAAAAAATTGATTTCAAAACTCAAGACATTTTATTCCAGTAAAAGGACATTTTCTTCGCCTGTATTTAACTCAATAAAATGGCGCTTTGAACGGGCTAGAACGGTATTTTGGTCATCGGAACTGAAGATACCCCCCCCAATCAATTTTGATTGGTCCTCGTGTTAGCCCCGCCCCAACGCGCCACAATGGGGCCAAAAGTTCTGAAACTGAAACTTGGAGGTTCGTAAACGAAAAAAAAGGTTTGAAACTGGAAAAATAATTTTGAAATTGAAATTTTGAGTTTTTAAATTATTTTTTCAGCCAAACATTAATATTTTTTTCAAAATATTTTATTTCGGTTTCAAATAATATTGGCCCCGATTTAGCTCCATACATTCCCAAATAGTTATTGTAAAATGCTTGTATTGACGTGGTTTCATTTTGTGAATTCAGTGACATCACATTTGGCGTGATGCAATCTACGTGATTGTAGTGAGCATTAGGGCTGTAACAAGTATCCAGGTGCTCCAGTATTCGCGATCTGCTCCCGAAAATCCGAGTATGAATATTCGCGACGTCCAAGATCCCTGATTTGCGATCATTATAAATATTGTAAATTGTAGTAAAATATGATCAGAATATTATCTGGTAATTATGTATTTTTCTTCTGGAATTCAGATTAATGTATTATTTTAAGTTTACGAACTAAAACAAAGCCGAAAGAGTAACCGAAAGTAAACACATCTTAGTTCCGGAGAAACTTCCGGTTTTCAAAGTAAAACTAGCGAGAGTTTTTTTCCGTTCAAAAACTGAGACTGAAGTTCTGTTCAGTGACATAACTGATGAAAAAATGAATTAGCTTTAACACTGGAGCTTTATCTCTGTGTTTACATTCTTTTGGTTATGGTAACTCTTCAACAGTTGACGCAATTAACTAAACTCCATCTTATTCTGAAGAATCGCAGCTTCGCTGAAAGGCAGATGTAAACGTGAATCAACTGATTCTACTGCGGGGGAAAAAAAATACTTTTTTCACACGGGCTGTACACCAAAAAATATTGAAGAACTTTGAGGATAAAAAAAAATGTGGGAAACATTTTTAAGTTTT
The DNA here is from genome assembly GCA_003999625.1 of Oryzias javanicus. NCBI lineage: Eukaryota > Metazoa > Chordata > Actinopteri > Beloniformes > Adrianichthyidae > Oryzias > Oryzias javanicus. Next base: position 26,500,002 of record CM012458.1, read on the forward strand.
GTTATTAAATGATCCAAAACAGCAGTAATTTTTATCCTCTTTATGTTGTTTATGTTACTGCTGAACTTAACCAGAAGACTGACAAAAAAAAAGTATAATATGACTCACAAAATTCATTTCTGTCTGAATCTTTTTGGGGTTTTTTAAAATCAGTTTTGTTGATTCTGATCTACTGTTGTAAATAAATGTATAAATGTTGGTGATTTAATACAAATAATTTCAATTCTCTTCCATCTAGTAAATATTCACATAACATAATATTAAAAAGTAAGAATCGTGGTTCAACTCGTGAATCGTTGAGCTTGATTCGTGAATCGTATCGGATCGCCGCCTAAACAACGATCCACAGCCCTAGTGAGCATGGTGTCTGAATGGCTTCTAAAATCCAGGTACTAGATAGTTCTGCAGTATATAGTGCGTATATAGTGAGAGAGGGAATTCGGACTTACCTTTACTTCATTGGAATTCTACAGGTGACATCACACTTACTCAGTCCAGTTCTCAGAACTGTCAAAACGTTTGAGAATTTCCACATTAAAAGCATGAAAATCCCCTTTTTCTTATTTTTTTTCTTATATTGTTTCCTTATAATAATAGAAAACACACCTGTGTGTTTCTGCCTCTGAAAGGTCATAAATCATTTAAAATCTTCTCAGGTTCCTGGTTGCTCCATCTTCATTCCTCATATCTCCGTTCAATCCAAGAATTATTTATGTTTGATCTTAATCTGATTCAACAGTTTTAATCTTGTGAATCTGTGAGTGGGCGGGGCATCTGAGGTCGGGGCCCAAAAAAATCTCAGCTACGTCTGCAGCCCATCTGAGGCCGAGTGCAGCACAGGAAGCTAATCAGCGAAAACGTGTGTGGGCGGAGCTCCACCTGACATTAAAGGCGAGCGCGCCTCTGATGTGGCTGCTGAGGACTCGAGGAGTTGTGCGAGCGTGTCAGGGAGCGGTTGGGCCGCTCCGACCGCCCGCCGCGGAGCTCTGCGTGGAAATGACTGCGGGCGGAAGAGGAGCTGGCAGCGTAATCCCTTCAAACCGGAGCTCCCGTCTGTTTTCCCATGAACACCTGTTGGTGTGAGCGCACACACACTCACAAAATAATGCCTTCGGGTTCAAAGAGGGCTGATAAGAAACGAGAACTCCTACGTTTTATGAGACACTTTGTTGGCCGCGGTTTCCCCGACGTTCCCATGGCACCGACTGAGAACCAGATGTTGTTGTTTATGAATGAAGCAGAGATGCTGAAATATAATCCCAGATAATATTTCATGATAAGAAAAACGATTCATTTTGCGATGTTCAAGAATGTCTCTGCACACTCGAACATGTTCACATACAAAAATGTTCATTTGTGGAAAACACTTTTAAAAAACGTTAATTGTAAGTAAGGCTGCCACAAATGAGGATTTTAATAGTCGACTGATTGGCAATTGATCACTGCTGACATCACACTACCATAGTGGAAAAAAAATGTATATCACAATATAAAATATCACAATACGATATATATCACGATATATGACAATAGTCGCGTTTCCATCAACTCTGAAATTTCGAAAAACGGAATTTCGATATTAAATTCTCCTAATGGAAACACCACAATTTCTAAAAAACTCGCCTTTTTCGAAATAAAGTTTTTGCGCTTAGAGGAGGTGGTATTTGGGCCGTATCGAAACAGTAGTTTTTCGAAAAACTGTAATGGAAACACTTTTTTCGAAACAAACGAGTCATGTGACCATTAACCGGATATGACGATGTAGATGGCGATGCGCTTTTTCACAGCAACTGGCTGCCTTGGGCACCGCACGCGGGCGCCACGAGAGGTCCCACAGCATCGCACAGCTCATCAAAAGTTGAGCGTGTCATGCGAAAATGCTGAATCCACAGCTCTTCGGTGAATTCTTCAACCACGATTTCCCAAAATCTCTAACGTCGCTCCCACGTATAAGGAGCCTGCCGCTCCGAGCTCGGATCAGACGTAGACGTCTTCTCTGAATGGCAAGGATGAGAGCTAGCGCCGTGGCAGAAATGTGAATGAATCTACTGCAAATCAACCAAATCTCGTGGATCTTGACCAAATCTTGTGGGTCACAATCAAATCTTGTGGGTCACAACCAAATCTCGTGGGTCACGACCAAATATCGGGGTCTGACAAATGAATGACGCAAACCTCATAGGTCTTGACCAAATCTCGTGGGTCACGACCAAATCTCGTGGGTCACGACCAAATCTCATGGGTCACAACCAAATCTCGTGGGTCATGACTCAAATCTCATGGGTCTTGACCAAATCTCGTGGGTCTTGACCAAATCTTGTGGGTCTTGACCAAATCTTGTGGGTCTTGACCAAATCTCGTGGGTCATGACTAAAATCTCATGGGTCTTGACCAAATCTCATGGGTCACGACCAAATCTCGTGGATCTTGACCAAATCTTGTGGGTCACAATCAAATCTTGTGGGTCACAACCAAATCTCGTGGGTCACGACCAAATATCGTGGGTCTGACCAAACCTCATAGGTCTTGACCAAATCTCGTGGGTCACGACCAAATCTCGTGGGTCACGACCAAATCTCATGGGTCACAACCAAATCTCGTGGGTCATGACTCAAATCTCATGGGTCTTGACCAAATCTCGTGGGTCTTGACCAAATCTTGTGGGTCTTGACCAAATCTTGTGGGTCTTGACCAAATCTTGTGGGTCTTTCTGAAAACCAAAAATCTCAAAAAAAAAATGGGTTCCCCCCAACGGATTCTCAAAAATTCTCGTGGGTCTGACAACCTCCTAGGTCTTGACCAAATCTCGTGGGTCACGACCAAATCTCATGGGTCACAACCAAATCTCGTGGGGCATGACTCAACTCACCTGGGTTTTGACCAAAATCTCGTGGGTCTTGACCAAAATCTGGTGGTCTTGACAAATCTTGTGGGTCTTGACCAAAACTTGTGGGTCTTGACCAAATCTCATGGGTCACGATCAAATCTCGTGGGTCTGACCAAACCTCATAGGTCTTGACCAAATCTCATGGGTCACAACCAAATCTCGTGGGTCTTGACCAAATCTTGTGGGTCTTGACCAAATCTTGTGGGTCTTGACCAAATCTTGTGGGTCTTGACCAAATACCACAGCATCGCACAGCTCATCAAAAGTTGAGCGTGTCATGCGAAAATGCTGAATCCACAGCTCTTCGGTGAATTCTTCAACCACGATTTCCCAAAAATGTTTGACTCTACGTCGCTCCCACGTATAAGGAGCCTGCCGCTCCAAGGCTCGGATCAGACGTAGACGTCTTCTCTGAATGGCAAGGATGAGTGCTAGCGCCGTGGAAGAAATGTGAATGAATCTACTGCACATCAACCAAATCTCGTGGATCTTGACCAAATCTTGTGGCTCACAATCAAATCTTGTGGGTCACAACCAAATCTCGTGGGTCACGACCAAATATCGTGGGTCACGACCAAATCTCATGGGTCACAACCAAATCTCGTGGGTCATGACTCAAATCTCATGGGTCTTGACCAAATCTCATGGGTCACGACCAAATCTCGTGGGTCTTGACCAAATCTTGTGGGTCTTGACCAAATCTCATGGGTCACGACCAAATCTCGTGGGTCTTGACCAAATCTTGTGGGTCTTGACCAAATCTCATGGGTCTTGACCAAATCTTGTGGGTCTTGACCAAATCTTGTGGGTCTTGACCAAATCTCATGGGTCTTGACCAAATCTCATGGGTCACGATCAAATCTCTTGGGTCTGACCAAACCTCATAGGTCTTGACCAAATCTCGTGGGTCACGACCAAATCTCATGGGTCACAACCAAATCTCGTGGGTCATGACTCAAATCTCATGGGTCTTGACCAAATCTCGTGGGTCTTGACCAAATCTTGTGGGTCTTGACCAAATCCCACAGCATCGCACAGCTCATCAAAAGTTGAGCGTGTCATGCGAAAATGCTGAATCCACAGCTCTTCGGTGAATTCTTCAACCACGATTTCCCAAAAACGTTTGACTCTACGTCGCTCCCACGTATAAGGAGCCTGCCGCTCCAAGGCTCGGATCAGACGTAGACGTCTTCTCTGAATGGCAAGGATGAGAGCTAGCGCCGTGGCAGAAATGTGAATGAATCTACTGCACATCAACCAAATCTCGTGGATCTTGACCAAATCTCGTGGGTCTTGACCAAATCTTGTGGGTCTTGACCAAATCCCACAGCATCGCACAGCTCATCAAAAGTTGAGCGTGTCATGCGAAAATGCTGAATCCACAGCTCTTCGGTGAATTCTTCAACCACGATTTCCCAAAAACGTTTGACTCTACGTCGCTCCCACGTATAAGGAGCCTGCCGCTCCAAGGCTCGGATCAGACGTAGACGTCTTCTCTGAATGGCAAGGATGAGAGCTAGCGCCGCGGCAGAAATGTGAATGAATCTACAGCACATCAAAATAGTGTTTATATCCGTCGCCATGTCTTTTTTAATGACTTATCGTGGGAATTACTTCGAGTTTTTCGCATAATCATGGTTTAATGGAAACGCTGTTTTTTCGAAACAGTGTTTTATCGAAATTCTAGAAATTTCGAAAAAGTTTTGCGCAAAAGTGTAATGGAAACGCAGCTAATGAAGTATATTTTCAGCCATTCTCTGAAAAAAATGCCTGATGTTGTGGCAGCTTTGGTGAAAAGTTGTGATGTTTTTAATATAATCTTGTTTTGAAGAAAATGTTAATTATGAAATAAGCTTCATATTTTCTTATTCCAACTCTTTTTATAGAGACAGATGCACTAGAAAAATACTTTGTCGTCACCATATACAATGTTGTTGTACTGTCATTTAACTTGGACAGAACTGTGAAACATAAAATGAATACATAAAACAAATATTTGTGTGTTGATTTAAACATACTTTAGAATAAATTTGTTTTCTGTGAAAAATTAAAAACTTAAAAAAACAGCATAGTCAGATTAATCTTTAGATTTCCATATTCTCCACAGAAAGTGGAAAGGTTCAACATTTTCAGTCACAAAACTGCGTCGTCATCCATGACTGTTGTCACGGCAGCTTGGGTAAAGTTGCGGTGAAAATGAAAAGTTGCAAATCAGTTGGAAGGTCTGATTAATGACATATTTGGCGTAATAATTGATCAAATAAGCTTAGCAACAATATAAACGACAGAGGAGAAATGCCACGATGGACACCTCTCTATCGAACACACGATAGCACTACAGCACTACCTACCACTACACTGACCATTTTATGTGACACAGGGTGTCTTTTATTTTGAAAGGATGTCATATAAACTCCAGGTCATATTTTGTGGGGACCAATTACATTTTTTACAACAAAATATATTATTTTTAGGGGACAAATTAAATGTTTGCGTGAATACATTTGTATTTCGTGGTCAAAAATAGCAATTTGTGGCACAAATTTCTGTTTTGTGGGCACAATTAAGTATTTTGTGGCACAAGTTGGTATTTTTTATCCACAAATTAGTGTTTTGTGGACATATATTTGTATTATGTGGGCAAAAATTAGTATTTTGTTGAAAAATTTAGTGTTCAGTGAGGGAAAAAAAATGATGTTTTGTTAGCAAAAATTGCATTTTGTGGCACAAATTACTGTTTTGTGGGGAAAAAAATAAGAATTTTGTGGGCAAGTTGGCAATTTTTTGGCACAAATTTGTATTTTGCAGAACAATTATTCTTTCTTGTGGAGAAAAAAATCATATTTTGTGAGCAAAAATTTTCATTTTGTGCCAAAAATGACTGTTTTGTGGTCATGAAAAAGTATCTTGTGGCACAAGTTGACAATTTTTGGCACAAATTAGTATTTTTTATCCACAAATTAGTATTTTGTTGGCATAAATTTGTATTATCTGGGCACATATAAGTATTTTGTGGGCAAAAATGTACATCTTATAGAAAAAATTAATGTTTTGTGGGGAAAAAAAATTATTTTGTGAGCAAAAATTAGTATTTTGTGGGCACAAATTGGTATTTACTATGCACAGTCATATTTTTCTATCCACGATTGAGTGTTTTGTGGGCAAAATTTAGTACTATGAAGAAAATGTAGTGTTTTGTGGGAAAAATAGTAATTTATGAGCGAAAATGAGTATTCTGGAGTAAAAGACTATTTTATCTTTGTGTTAAGAGAAACAACTGTTTAATTATTTATTATTCATAATAGTAAAAGGTGTCGTAAGATTTTGTGGCTCCTACTGGATTGTGGTCTGTAGTGATTGGGTTCTTAAAGGTTGCAGATTTATGCAATAAGCACAAATGAAAAAAAAACATGTTTTTTAAATTGATTTTGTCTTTATGGGAAATTAAAGGGTTAACTAAAACAGGCAAAAAAGGCACAATCAATTTTTCACCTCACTCTTTCAGTCCTTATCATTGAATGTATAATAGAAGTGGACTGAGTGACCCCTCCCCCCTGGTGTTCCAAACAGGAAGTACCCACTGGTTCCAATAAGTCTAAATCCCCTATACTTCTTTATAGAAATAATCAGCTATTGTTCCGTCATTCTATTGGACCATTCCTGCTCTAATACTTTTTTTTAATGATAATCCTAAATTATTTCAAAACATTGTGCTGTAGTTCTGCTCACTGACGTGGTCTGACTCCCACAGGATGTCCCCAGTATTGCAAAAAAGTGAAACTGAATGATTTCATGTTGTTAGAACCAGGAAATGAACCATTTTCTTTAGGTGACGTCGACTCACTCTACAGTCAACGGTCGTTGCACGTCTTCTAATCATTGTCTTTTTGATACTTTGGATGGGTAAAATTGGCCACTTTTGTGTATCAAGCCATCAAATCTCATCGCGGTACATGTAGGTAAAAAAAAGAAAAAAAACTCTTGTGATAGCATTTGTTTGAGTTGGGTGTTTTACACATGCCCACCAGTAGGTGGTGCTGCTACTGCTGTGGACAATCAATGAAGAAGGTACTAAATGAGAGGCTACGGTCTGATCAGATGTGTTTCGGATTCGTCCATAGCTGGTGCCGGTCACGGACACAAAGTTACTGTTCGTTGTCACAACAGAAAAACTCCAAATCCAAGTGTCTCATTTTATGGATTTCCTTGAGTTGAAGACACCAGAACCTTTTCCTCCCTGCCCCAGAAGTAGAGGTACTAGACGAAGGTTCCGGTCACAGCCCTTCATCTTGTCAGACGCAACTGATTCTCACAGTTTCACTCCCGAAATGGCAAAGAGTGCTCAAGACGTCCCGTGCAAGGGGTCCATAAAGCCTCATTTCCACTGAGCAGTACGGTTCCATTGAGGAATCAAACAGCACTGATCCGTACCTCTTGGGAGGCCCCTGTTGGTTTTAGGTCCATTGAAAAATGAAACGGAACAGTTGGGGCGGAGCCACCCATTGATTGGTAGAAAGTGATGCCGATATATCGTTTATTTAAGCTAACGTTTCCGATGTTTGTAATCTTTTGGGTTTTTACGGTTTCCTGTGGACTCGTTTGGTCACGAGTCTGCCTGCAAACAACGGCGAGGTCTGATCTGTGGTGGAACGTTCCTTGCCATCCTTTGGTGGCGGCGTGATACAGGGTGATCTAGCGGGACGCCCCGCGTGTGCTGTGAAAAAAAAACACTTAGTGGAAGCGAGGCTTAACTGAGTGGAAACGCTCACCAGAATTAACCGGACCGTCCCGTACTGGACCAGACCTCTCAGTGGACACGAGGCTTATGAGATGTGACATCACTCGGAGAAGATGGTTTTCTTCCAGTACCAATCAAATTAAGCCAATTCAGTCACCATTATCTGTGACCGTACGTCGCCATTTTGGAACCAGAAATCATCAGTAAGCAGTGATCAGTTCGAGTCGGTCTAAGTCAAGGTTTCCATGGCAACCACTCTCACCAATCAGAGGCAAGCTTGTTGGGAGGCCACACCCCTACCACTTCACCAGCTCAGTGGCCCTGTGGTAGAGTGTCTGCCCTGAGATTAGAAGGTTGTGAATTCAAATCCCTGCCGAGTCAGATCAAGCATTATGGGGTTGGAATGGGAGGAGTTAAACCATCAAATGGTTCTCGAGCGCGGCTGTGTCCGCAGCTCACCACTCCCCCAGGGGGAGGGGTCAAATCTGTAGAACAAATTTCACACACCTATGGTGCGTGACAACTAATGGGACTTTAATCCTAACTTGAGAGAATCCGTCAATCAAAAGACCACCAGCGTCTTTTATCGAGGCATCTGATTGGTCCGTTTATAACTGTACAGAAGATATATAGAACATGTAAAAAAAATGAAAAGATATCAGAGTAGAAATGGTTATACTGACAAATGGAATGACTGAGCAACAGTAATTTATTTCTCTGTAAAAGTGGGGTGGGGGGGGTCTCTCAGTCCAGTTCTCATATACAGTCAATGATCCTGATCTTGGATGAAGCTGAACTGAAGCAGCTCTTGAAGGGTCTGGCAGGCTGCGGATGGACAGGTCATGGGGGGGGGGGCCCGCTTCTTTTTCTTTAAATTTCACCTCCACACCGAGGGCCGGCCCACATTCATCAAAGCGGAGAGTCCGGGCTGGGACAGGGGGACACCGTGGGACTGCCGCTGTCATCGGGCTCATTCATTATGTCAGTTAAAGCTGTTTTTTTATTAGCTGGATGATAGATAGACCTTTAATTGTTTTGTTATTTTCCCTCCTTGTGAGAAAACACCGACCCAAACGTGGGAACGTGCCGACTCCGCCGCCGCCGCCGTGTTTGGATAGAAAACGTCTTACGGAAGTTCTTCTGATATTTTCACAAACGCAGAAAGCTGCGCGGCAGCCGTGTTTTTAATAAAGACCCGGCTTCACAACTCAATGAGCGTGTGGAATTGAGCCTGTATGTGCCGATGAAACTCTGAGGGTGAAGATTTATGGAGAACGTCTTCTGCATCAGCGCTTACATTTGTCCACCGAGCGAGAGGAGTCAAGTGGATCTCCTCGTTCATCACGCAAAGACAATAAACATCGTCTGCCAGCTTAACACATAAGGACCGGTGTATATGTTACCGTCAGCTGACAGCTGAGTGAAGATGCAGACAGGAAAGAGTTCAGAGATGTTCTCACCCCTGTGGTCCACTGCTTTTTTTATTATGGCCCGCAGCAGCAGTCTACTGACTGCAAGGACCATATTGTTTTGAGTGAAAAAACGTAAAAAGCCCCAAAAAGGCCTCAAAGAACCGGCCTAAGCCCAAACGGACCCGACCAGTGTGTAGTACAAAAAAAGACACACACAAAAACACTCCACGACCTATGGTTTGGCAGCCATTTTGTTTCGAAATCTGAAAATTTGGGATTTCGCAAAGTTGAAACGAACGTTTAGTTTGTCCGATTGTCACGAAATTTGACCCACATGCTGCTCGCACGAGTCTTCAACAACCCCTAACGTTTCGTTGACCTTTGACCTTGGGAAGTGGCCAACATCTTGAATTTACAAAAAAACGAGCGTTAGCATTAGCTTCAATCACATTTCACTTGTAGGGATTTTTATCACTCAATTCCTAATGCTTTTGGCATCAATGGGAAGTCATTGGCAAAAGAAAAATGGTATCACAAGCTATAGATTTTGAACGGCGTGGGCGTGGCGAGTTCGCAAAGTGGCGTAGTGTTAATACACGCTCATACTTCAATGCATTTCTATGGGACTTTAATATGTTGATCCCAGACTTAAGCTGTAACAGGCATAATAACAGAGAATATGACCAAATAAGGAATGTGGGCGTGGTTAGCGATTAACCCCCCGTTGGTAAGGTAATCCAAAGTGTACTTTTTCCGATCCTTATGATCTTGACATCTAACTGCTCGGTGACCTCAGACGAACAAAACCTAAAATGGTTGCTATGGTGATAAAACCAACAGAAAAAAGTGCTTGAAAAAAGTGCTTTTTTCTTCAATTTCCCACATTCATCTCAGACCAGCTATACAGAAAGCATAGGGAGGGACTTAAGGCTCCACAGTGAGTGCTAAGCAAGTGAGTTCAGGGTCAAAGGTCGCCGTCAAGGGCGGCTGCGGCCCGTGCGGAGGCGCGTGCGTGCGGCGGCGCGTGCGTGCGGCGGCGCGTGCGTGCGGCGGCTCGTGCGTGCGGCGCGCGCGTGCGGCGCGCGCGTGCGGCGCGCGCGTGCGGCGCGTGCGGCGGCGTTGGGTGCAGCGAGGGAGAGGGCGGGAAGCGAAGGAGAAGGGGGGCCGGGTAACGACTGCGGGCCATCCAACGCCGCTTGCGGCTTTAATTATTATTATTTTTGGAGTCCAATAAACGACAGATTTTTTGATCATACTGAACAATCGACTGTTTATTTTCAGTCTGACTCTTAACTTTGTTGACATTTTTGGTCGTAATGTAGCACATTCTGGAATTCATACATCTTAATTTATACATTTATAGACTTCTGAATACTACAAAATGTCGTTATTTGCAATAAAATAGATTAAAATCCATTTAGAGAGTCACTATAGATTCATAAAATCAGAGTCCTGAAAGTTGAAAAGTGGAATGGATAAACGCAGCTCTAAAACCGTCTAGACTGATGTGTTTTTAGCAATAAAGAAATAAAAAATACATGTGGCCAAAAACGATAAGACTCCGGGTCCCTTTCCGCAGTTTAAATCTGTCAGGTTTTTTATTTAAAGCTCCATACAGTCATATTTATGACCGGGAGCAAATATGAGGTTGAGAAAAAGCTCTGCAGCCCACACTTCAAAAAACAATGAAGAACTGATAACATTTTCAATAAATAATTACAAAAAAATGTAATGAAGTTTAAAAAAAATAGAGCTGTTAATGTGAAAAACCAGAACCAGGATCTTATTTCACATAGAATTTCAGAAATATGGAGAGAAAATAGTATCATTCCCATTTGTGTGCGATTTGTAACTCATACAATACGTTCGTGCACTTGTACAAAAATTATGAAATAAAAAAAATACAATTAAAAGTTGCACAACAGCTTGAAACTAACTACACACAAATCTCGCATGAATCACTTGTTACACACACACAAAACCACATTTACGCACAAATCTGATTTGAGACTCTTTTCCAATAGGAATGATTTTAAAATCTCTCTCCATTGAACGACTTTAAAATCTTAATTCAGGGAAAAAACCTTTGAGGTAAAAGACAAAACTGATTTGAAAAGAATAAATTAAAGTTTAAGGATAAAGACATAATTTTTTTTTTTAAGATGTGCTTAGGAGGAGGAAGAGTGGGAGGGGCTTTTTCCAGATAAAGTCAGAGTGGGCGTGTCTTTCCTGGTTACGATTTCCTGACAAAAGCAAATCACAAAAACACTTCTGATATCGAATCTACTGTGCTTTTGGGACAGTTATACATTTAAAACACATTTCTAACATCAATTATGCTCACTAACTTCAATTTTAAGTTCATTACTTTTGAAGATTTCAAATGTCAGATGTATTATTTGGTGCAGAGAAACTCTGATTGTCCACTAGAGATATAAGTATATTGTGTAATATGATTTTATCCCCATTTTTTTCCATTAGGTATACTTTTTGAAGATCCACTCTGATCATCATTGTGTTCTCAGTGGTCTTTTTCTATGGTTAAGCCATTTTAACTTTAATTTTCTAGGACAAAGTTACTCCAGAGCGGTAGGGGTTCATTAGAAATTACCCTGAGTTGTGGGCAGGACTGTTGATGTGGAGCTGAGAGCTCTCTGTTTACAGCCCCTCAGGGAACTAGACAGAGCACGTCTGTCTGTGTGAGGACTTAAAGTAGATTTGTTTTTAATTACTTAAGTGATTGTACACACTGTTCAGCGTTAATATCTATGACAATTCATTTAATTTAGTTTTTTTTATGGATTTTGGATGCTTTTGGTGTTTCATTTGTTTACTTCCTGCTTTCTTAGGGAGCACTTCCTGTTCCAGGAAGTCCAGCAGACCCACCAATTTTGGTTTCCTTTGACGGGCCTTTTTTAAATTCAAGACGTTTGTGGACAATGGTTCTTTCATTTGACACTAGGGGTGTGTATTAGAGTCTGATGATACGATATTTATCGTGATATGTCTCTCATGATACGATACATATCGCAATATATTCCAACACTGCACCAAAACAATAAGTCACAATTTATTTTTAAAGAGTATGACTTAGAAAAAACTTTTATTGCCCCTTTCATGTTAATAAAATGGTAAAAATGCCTTTTATTAATGATCAGAACGCTAATCACTGCAACTTTATCTCATGTACAAGTTGCTTTTACCCAAGAAAAGTCATGCTGATTTTCTTTTGGTGAGCTAAGAAATGTTTGTTTTTAAGGGACAGTCAAAATAGATTTTCTCGAGAAAATATTTTTCAATTAAGGAAAAAAAAAATAATGTGCCTTAACCAAAGAGGTGCTGTTAAGTGCTTTGGTCGAGAGTCGGGGTTAGTGGAAAACAAAAGTAAGACGCTGAACTATATTTGCTCATAAATAATTTATTAAATACTATCTTGTCAACCCTTCCAATTGATACAAGTATCGCAAATTGAAATATCGCGATTTATCCCCAAACTGATTTTTCCTCACACCCCTATGACACCACAACCATTTAATTAAGAAATACGCAGACGTGCAACTTTAAGCTAAATTTTCTTGATATAAATCCACTTTTTCAGACAAATGCCACAATAACTTGTATCGATATTTTCAATCGATACAAGTATCGCAAAATGAAGTATTGCGATATCTACAGCCCTAACTGTCACTACTCCTGGTTCACACCAATTTGCATTAAAAAAAACAGTCAGATATGGAATTTTATGCCTAATTTTCTTTATATATGTCCTCCTTTTTCAGACAAATGGCACAAGAACTTATATCGACATTTTCCATCGATACAAGTATTACCAAATAAGATATCGCGATAAATCTTCAAATTGATTTTTCCCTGAAACCCAAATTAACACAACTCCTGAATCACAACCATGTGAATAAAAAACACTCAGACATAAAACTTTTAGCTTAATTTTCTTGATATATGTCTTACTTTTTCAGAGAAATGCCACAAGAACTTTTATCAACATTTTCAATCGATACAAGTATCGCCAAATGAAATATCACGATATATTGCCATATTGATTTTTCCCTAAACCCTGATCTGACAATACTACTGATTCACAACCATTTGAATAAAAACAACACTCAGAAATGCAATTTTAAGCTCAATTTTCTTGAAATATGACTCCTTTTTCAGAGAAATGCAACAAAAACTTGTAATGACATTTTCAATCTATAAAGGTATCTCCAAATGAAATATCGTGATATATCTCCAAATTGATTTTCCCCTACACTCTGATCTTAAACTGCTCCTGAATTACAACCTTTTGAATAAAGAAATACTCAGAAATGCAATTTTAAGCTTAATTTTCTTGATGCATGTCCTCCTTCATCAGACAAATTCCACAAGAAAACATTTCTTTTTTTTATATAACTTTTTCATTTCAATAGAAACGATTTGGGAAAAGTTTCTTGGAAACACAAAATCAAAGTTTGGATTAGTTTTATGTAAAAAACAGTTTCAGTCAATCTTTTCTGATTCACACGATTGCGAAACACGAACAGATTTTAGAGTTTGGTGGAGTTTCCTGAAGCTGTTTCTGCTGAAGATCCTCCAGATGCTTCCTGTCAGCTGATCCGTACTCTCACTCGGACTACTTGACTTCATGAACACGACATGACTTTCAAATAGGTGGAACCCGCTCTCTGCGTGTGCAGTCCTAATCGTGTTCTGGTCGTCCTGGTGATCTGTGCGGCGGTTCTGTCTCTGGAGCGCGGCGGCTTTCCCTCTCAGCTGCTGAGGAGCGGCGGTCTGGAACGGAGCTCATTTGTCTGTTACAAGCCTGGCTCTAGCGCCAATGCTTTCCAGATGTTACAGATGTTATTACCACATTATTGCTGCTGGTAGAGCCCCAACTGTGAAACCAACCACAACAGGCCCGGCCTCGGTACCAGCGGTGGAAGTGAAGACGTTTGACTCGCTGTTTTTTTTTGGCAACGGGCCACAGAGGTCTCTAAAGGTTTTTGCTGATTTATTTAGGAAATCTGAGAATCAAGTGCGGAGAGTATGAGGTTTTTCAGTAGCATGTTGATGGAGAGACTTTCATACTCGGTGGACGCGGAGCCGCAGCGAGGCACTAATGTGGTTTTAGGAACTTTAAATCCATCGTTTAATGGACATCTGTGTATTTTTAGACTAACATGTCGACATTCACGGCCGTCCTGGAACATCACGTCTTCAATGAACATCCAGCCACTTCATTTATACAGAGCCGAGTCATAACACAAGTCGCCTCTTTGTTCTACGAGGGCGAATTCATTCCACTAAATGATCAACAAGAGCACACGTGATGAAACTATTTGGTGATTTCCAAAATAAAACCATCCGATTTCATTTCAGAGCTCCTTTAGCAAGAACCCTCGGTCAGGTTTGACATTTAATTGCTGCTATTTAAACAGTTGAGAGGGATTTAGTTTTTACTGAGATTTTAAGTTGGACCGTTTCCACATGCTCCTAAAAATGTCAAGTCTTTACTTAGTCTGTAGGGTTAAACGGTGTGATGTTTATGGTCGTGAATCGCAGACGCTTAAATTACATTAACGTTTCCTGTCATAGAAAACCTCCTCTTGTTTTTGTGGTTTTAAATAGAAGAGATTCAGAAGAGTGAAATACTCCTAAAGAAACAGTTTTGATAAAAATTTAATTTAAAAAAAGCACTGAAAAAAATTCACATTAATTCAAAAGGTTGTGTTGTTTTCGTAAATATAATACGGGTATTAAAATTATTTTTTTAATCTATTTTCAAAGCATTCCTAATGGTCTTTTAATTATAATAAACCACAGAGTGATGGTTGTTCATTAGAAATCTGCCTCTGAGTTTCTGCTGAGAGCTCTCTGTTTACATCTTCTCCTAGCTTACAGCCTCTCACACCCCCCAACCTCACATTACTAATGCATCAAAAATAGCGAGCAATATCTGGGCTGTCCAGCCGTACTGGTTTGATCTAAGTAGATTAGAACTCAAGCGAGGAAAACAAAGACTTTCATGGATCTAGTCGTCTGTAAGTGGATGCATCAGAATAGAGCAGAGCAGGGAGATTTTGGCCTGCCGATTGTTGTGCCTATATCACAGCTATGTCTATGTCGACTTGAATAAAGAAATTCTCAGAAATAAAATTTTAATTTTCTGTTTGTATGCTTTCCATTTTCAGAAAAACGCCAGAAAAAACAATGTAAAGACGCCCGAAACACAACTCTTTAAATTCAGTTGAAGGCACTCAGCTGCTTACACTCCATTATTCTTCATTTTGACTTTTAATATTTACTCAAATCCAGCCTATCCTTGAAGGATAATTGTGTTTGAGACTTTTAAAGACCATTGGATATGATGAGTACTTTGAACTTGCACAAGCCAATCATGTTATAATTGCAACATAAACAAAAACAAAACGGCATTCATGACCATGCATTTAATCAAATTGTGGTGGATCAGGAGCAGATTATGGAAAAAAAAGAGGGTTTTTGATGCAAACTTCCCTCCAATTTTTCAAATAAATATAAGATTAAAAAATACTTTCTACTTGGGGTGTATCTCTGCTTTTTTCAATTCTATACTCCTCTGTCAAATTTATCTACTTCACTAAAAAAATGTTTTGCTCTTACAAATGTTTTGCAACAGTTGCCATTTAATTTTTTTTTTAAGTTGGAGAGTTTTTGATCGTGAATTTAAACCTTTTTATAATCTTGTTGGTTGGAAATACTTTGTAGAACAAACACACTGTTTCATCTAGAGATTTCCTCTTTTGGATTGTTGTATCCATCTGGAGAAAAGTAACCAAAGTAAAATGTAAAGTAAAGAGCAATTTAGTTCTGAAAAATACAACATAGATACTTAATATTATTATAAAAAGTAATATTATTCGGTAATCACATTTGAATATTACATTACAAAATAGTAAAATATATCAATACATACTTGACTTTGCTCAGTAAACATTTTGTTTTCCCCTGTTTTGTAATACATGTAGACTATATTTGGGTTATAATGGCACAATATTGATGAATTACACAAAAGAAAATGATAACACGAAGATGGAAAAATATACAAATTATGTATGCTGTAAAATGCTAAAAGATGTATTGCTAATAAGCCATCATGAATTTATTTTTGCACAAACAAAATCAATTTGGATAAAAGCTAAGCTACATGTAGACATCACAGTTTTGTGTTTCTGCAAAAAACAGAATTTCTTTTTTTTTATTTTGAGATTCATGTGATAAATTACCTAATTGTTGTATCTTTTAGCAGGCTTACATAATTTTTTTTACTCTTACTACTTATATGTGGGATGTGTCTCTAAAAGTCTCCAAAAAAATAACAAAACAAACACTGTGTTAAAAATGCATGGGTCCTGAGAATACGGTCCTGAGAGCGTTGTTAGGTCTCCGGGCCTGCAGGTTCACTCTTCTCATACAGACACGCACACATAAATAAAGTAGTACGTGATTTATTTTTATTTTTATTTTATTTTTTTTTTTGCTAAACCTTAAATTTTAATGGAGTAAATGAAAAAGAAACAGTCACGTGCTTAAATAAATACACAAAACCGAAAGAAAAACGTCCGTTAAGTTCAGGCTGCTCCCGCTATGCATTCTGGGAAGTCGAGTTCTGGCTTGTTGTTATTGTCACGTGACGCCAGCTAGCATCCGCTCCGCTTAGCTCCGTTTAGCGGCGCAGAAGGAGCGGGGAGCCCGCAGAAATGATGAGCGGAAAGACGGTCATAGTGACCGGAGCGAACAGCGGCATCGGGAAGGCCACCGCGGCCGGGATCGTGCAGCTGCGGGGCCGTGTGATCATGGCCTGCCGGGACCTGGCCCGGGCCGAGGAGGCGGCCCGGGACATCCAGCTGCAGACCGGAGCGGACGGCTCGCTGGTGGCGGTCCGGTATCTGGACCTGGCCTCGCTGACCTCTGTGCGCGCTTTTTGCGAAGGAATCATTAAGGTGAATTTATTCTAGTTCATATTATTCTGGATATAAAAACTTGAATTAGGATGACACGTGATATTTAGTATTAATATTGTTTTGCCCTTTTAAAATACTCAGTTAAAATAACTGATTTAATAAATGTTGATGTCAAATTGATCCCAGCAGAGATCATTTTTATTTTCCATACTACTTAATACTATGGTATGGCTAAGCTGAAATTAATAGCTGAAAATGCTGAATCTGATGGTTACAAATATTAGTTAAATGCCAAATTAGCCTAAAAAACAGAAATAAAGTTAAATTAAAACAAAACAGCTAGCATATAGCTAAAATATTTGCAAAAGCCTAGAATAACCTAAAAAACTGAAAAAATAGCCAAAATAGCTAACATGTAGCTGAAATATTAGCTAAACTCCAGAATTGCATAAAAAACTAAAAAACAAAAAAAATCCTAACATAGCCAAAATAGCTAGCGTGTAGCTAAAATATTAGCAAAATTCCAGATTAGCCTAATAAACTATATACATATATATCCTAAATTAGCCAAAATAGCTAGCATGTAGCTAAAATATTAGCAAAAGTCCAGAATAGCCTAATAAACTATATATAGATCCAAATATAGCCAAAATAGCTAGCATGTTGCTGAAATATTAGCTAAACTCCAGAATTGCCTAAAAAACTAAAAAAATCCTAACATAGCCAAAATAGCTAGCGTGTAGCTAAAATATTAGCAAAATTCCAGATTAGCCTAATAAACTATATACATATATATCCTAAATTATCCAAAATAGCTAGCATGTAGCTAAAATATTAGCAAAAGTCCAGAATAGCCTAATATACTATATATATATATCCTAAATTAGCCAAAATAGCTAGCATGTAGCTGAAATATTAGCAAAAGTCCAGAATAGCCTAATATACTATATATATATATCCTAAATTAGCCAAAATAGCTAGCATGTAGCTGAAATATTAGCAAAAGTCCAGAATAGCCTAATAAACTATATATATATCCTAAATTAGTCAAAATAGCTAGCATGTTGCTGAAATATTAGCTAAACTTGCCTAAAAAACTTAAAAACAATAAAAATCCTAACATAGCCAAAATAGCTAGCGTGTAGCTAAAATATGAGCTAAACTCCAGAATAGCCTAAAAAAACTAAATAAATTCCTAAATTAGATAAAAATAGCTAACATATAGCTGAAATAGTAGCTAAACTCCAGAATTGCCTAAAAAACTTAAAAACAATAAAAATCCTAACATAGCCAAAATAGCTAGCGTGTAGCTAAAATATTAGCAAAAGTCCAGATTAGCCTAATAAACTTTATATATATATATATTATATATTATATATCCTAAATTGGCCAAAATAGCTAGCATGTAGCTAAAATATTAGCAAAAGTCCAGAATAGCCTAATATACTATATATATATATCCTAAATTAGCCAAAATAGCTAGCATGTAGCTGAAATATTAGCAAAAGTCCAGAATAGCCTAATAAACTATATATATATCCTAAATTAGTCAAAATAGCTAGCATGTTGCTGAAATATTAGCTAAACTTGCCTAAAAAACTTAAAAACAATAAAAATCCTAACATAGCCAAAATAGCTAGCGTGTAGCTAAAATATGAGCTAAACTCCAGAATAGCCTAAAAAAACTAAATAAATTCCTAAATTAGATAAAAATAGCTAACATATAGCTGAAATAGTAGCTAAACTCCAGAATTGCCTAAAAAACTTAAAAACAATAAAAATCCTAACATAGCCAAAATAGCTAGCGTGTAGCTAAAATATTAGCAAAAGTCCAGATTAGCCTAATAAACTTTATATATATATATATATATATTATATATTATATATCCTAAATTGGCCAAAATAGCTAGCATGTAGCTAAAATATTAGCAAAATTCCAGATTATCCTAATAAAATATATACATATATATCCTAAATTAGCCAAAATAGCTAGCATGTAGCTAAAATATTAGCAAAAGTCCAGAATAGCCTATTAAACTATATATAGATCCAAATATAGCCAAAATAGCTAGCATGTTGCTAAAATATTAGCAAAAGTCCAGAATAGCCTAATAAACTCTATATATATCCTAAATTAGCCAAAATAGCTAGCATGTAGCTAAAATATTAGCAAAAGTCCAGATTAGCCTAATAAATTCTACATATATATCCTAAATTAGCCAAAATAGCTAGCATGTAGCTTAGCAAAAGTCCAGAATAGCCTAATAAACTATATATATATCCTAAATTAACCAAAATAATTAGCATGTAGCTAAAATATTAGCAAAAGTCCAGATTAGCCTAATAAACTCTACATATATATCCTAAATTAGCCAAAATAGCTAGCATGTAGCTTAGCAAAAGTCCAGATTAGCCTAATAAACTATATATGTATCCTAAATTAGCCAAAATAGCTAGCATGTAGCTAAAATATTAGCAAAAATCCAGATTAGCCTAATAAACTCTACATATATATCCTAAATTAGCCAAAATAGCTAGCATGTAGTATTAGCAAAAGTCCAGATTAGCCTAATAAACTATATATATATCCTAAATTAGCCAAAATAGCTAGCCTGTAGCTAAAATATTAGCAAAAGTCCAGATTAGCCTAATAAACTCTACATATATATCCTAAATTAGCCAAAATAGCTAGCGTGTAGCTAAAATATTAGCAAATTCCAGATTAGCTAAATAAACTATATACATATATCCTAATTATCCAAAATAGCTAGCATGTAGCTAAAATATTAGCAAAAGTCCAGAATAGCCTAATTACTATATATATATATCCTAAATTAGCCCAAAATAGCTAGCATGTAGCAAATATTAGCAAAAGTCCAGAATAGCTAATAAACTATATATATATCCTAAAATTAGTCAAAATAGCTAGCATGTTGCTGAAATATTAGCTAAACTTGCCTAAAAAACTTTAACAATAAAAATCCTAACATAGCCAAAATAGCTAGCGTGTAGCTAAAATATGAGCTAAACTCCAGAATTAGCCTAAAAACTAATAAATTCCTAAATTAGATAAAAATAGCTAACATTATGCTGAAAATTAGCTAACTCCAGAATTAGCCTAAAAAACTTAAAAACAATAAAAATTCCTAACATTAGCCAAAATAGCTAGCATGTAGCTAAAATATTAGCAAAAGTCCAGATTAGCCTAATAAATACATATATTATATATATATATTAGTATATTATATATCCTAAATTAGCCAAAATAGCTAGCATGTAGCCTAAATATTAGCAAAATATCCAGATTAGCCTAAATATTAAGTCCAGATTAGCCTAATAAAACATATATATCCTAAATTAGCCAAATAGCTAGCATGTAGCTAAAATATTAGGCCAAAAGTTCCAGAATAGCTAATTAAACTATATATATGATCCAATTAGCCAAAATAGCTAGGCATGTTGCTAAATATTAGCAAAAGTCCAGAATAGCCTAATAAACTCTATATATATCCTAAATTAGCCAAAATAGCTAGCATGTAGCTAAAATATTAGCAAAAGTCCAGATTAGCCTAATAAATTCTACATATATATCCTAAATTAGCCAAAATAGCTAGCATGTAGCTTAGCAAAAGTCCAGAATAGCCTAATAAACTATATATATATCCTAAATTAACCAAAATAATTAGCATGTAGCTAAAATATTAGCAAAAGTCCAGATTAGCCTAATAAACTCTACATATATATCCTAAATTAGCCAAAATAGCTAGCATGTAGCTTAGCAAAAGTCCAGATTAGCCTAATAAACTATATATGTATCCTAAATTAGCCAAAATAGCTAGCATGTAGCTAAAATATTAGCAAAAGTCCAGATTAGCCTAATAAACTTTATATATATATATATATATATATATATATATATATCCTAAATTAGCCAAAATACCTGGCATGTAGCTAAAATATTAGTAAAAATCCAGATTATCCTAATAAACTCTACATATATATCCTAAATTAGCCAAAATAGCTAGCATGTAGTTTAGCAAAAGTCCAGATTAGCCCAATAAACTATATATATATCCTAAATTAGCCAAAATAGCTAGCCTGTAGCTAAAATATTAGCAAAAGTCCAGATTAGCCTAATAAACTCTACATATATATCCTAAATTAGCCAAAATAGCTAGCATGTAGCTTAGCAAAAGTCCAGATTAGCCTAATAAACTATATATATATCCTAAATTAGCCAAAATAGCTAGCATGTTGCTAAAATATTAGCAAAAATCCAGAATAGCCTAATAAACTATATATATATATCCTAAATTAGCCAAAATAGCTAGCATGTAGCTGAAATATTAGCAAAACTCCAAAATATCCTTAAAAATTGAAAAAAGCTTAAATTAGCCAAAAATCTAGCATGCAGCTGAAATATTAGCTAAACTCCAAATTAGCCTAAAAAGACTTTAATAAATTAAATGTTATTTCTATAAATTTGTAATAAAATAGATCATAAACTGGAGTTTTTCTTCTTCACGGCTGCTCGTCTTTCTGCTGACCAGGACGAGCCTCGCCTGGACGTCCTCATCAACAACGCCGGCGTGTACCAGTGTCCGCTCACCCGCACGGAGGACGGCTTCGAGATGCAGTTTGGGGTCAACCACCTGGGTCACTTCCTCCTCACCCACCTCCTGCTGGACGTCCTGAAGCGTTCGGCGCCCAGCCGCGTCGTGGTGGTCTCCTCCAAGCTCTACAAGCACGGCGACATCAACTTCGACGACCTGAACAGCGAGCAGTCCTACGACAAAGGCTCCGCCTACAGCCGCAGCAAACTGGCCAACCTGCTGTTCACCCGCGAGCTGGCGCGGCGGCTGGAGGGCAGCGGCGTGACGGTGAACGCGCTGACCCCCGGCATCGTCAGGACCAACCTGGGGAGGCACGTGCAGGTCCCCGTGGTGGCCAAGCCTCTGTTCGACCTTCTCTCTTGGGGCCTCTTTAAGACCCCCGAGGAGGGGGCCCGCACCTCGGTGTTCCTGGCCTCCAGCCCGGACGTGGACGGCGTGCAGGGAAAGTGCTTCGCCAACTGCCGGCCTCACGTCCTCCTGGACAAAGCCACGGACCCGCAGGTGGCCAGCAAGCTGTGGGACATCAGTGAGGTCATGGTGGGAATAACCACCTGAGACGGGGGGGGGCGAGGGACGGACAACGTCGTGCCTTCATCGTCGTCAAAACAATCAACCGTTTGAGTTTGAGGCTCCTGCTGCTGTCGGACAGATCAGAATCACGTCGGAATGAGGATCTCAGGAACATTCTGATTCTGTCAGAACGTTAAACGTTGCTGTATTCATGTTCCAGGGCTGTCATCCGTTGCACAATAATTATGGCCCGCAGCAGCAGTCTACTGACTGCAAGGACCATATTGTTTTTGCTTAGAGTGAAAAAACGTAACATTTCTGCGCCTTTGAACGAAATTTACACCCCCGCCACATGAACGAAAAGTACCTCAAAATCGGACCACACCTGGGGAAAATTGAAAATGAATTTTTGGCATAGTGCCGCGTTACCCCGCCCAAAACGATGACATCACGGCGAGCGTTCTCGCCAAAAAAATGAATGGGCCGATTTTCGCTTATGGGACGACAAAAACAATATTTCTGAAAACACAAAAAACGGCCAATGACACGTGTTGGGGATAAGCCCTGGAACACTTGAAATCATTATGGGATGGCCACACGACACCCCGCCTTGGGCGCAAATCTGCGGCGAAAACAGAAAAATGGCGTTTTTCACGTTTTTCAACAATATGGGAACCCAGCACTTTTGTTCGTCCGATTTTCGCGAAACTTCACAAGCATGTTCATAGCCGGAGACTACAAACACTCAGGAAGTTTGATTGACCTTTGACCTTGGGAAGTTGCCGCCATCTTGAAATTAACGAAAAAAGCATGTTTGCTACGAGCTACAAAAAGAAATACCTCCTAGGGGGTTTTATCGACTGTTTTGTAACTTAGTTGGGCATTAATGGTAGCCTACTGTGAGAAAAATGTTGCAATTAGAAGTTGTAGAATATGAAATGGCGTGCCTTTGGTGAGGTCGCGAAAGACACGGTTTTAGCTAGGTCAAACATATTATACCCGAATAGCGCAAAACGGGTATTCGCGCGTTCGGAGGCCCGAGCTGAACGAAATGACATCACTTTTGAAACCGAGATGCGTACCATGCGCCTCTGGTACGCAAAAAAACGTCGCGAAAAAAAGTGCTGACTCAGCAATTTCATTTTTTTATTTCGCATTTCGCAAACGAAACCAACATGCCTTTGTTGGATATACCCATGGCTATTTTTTACATTATTATGGGATGTCTCCACGACCTACGGTTTGGCGGCCATTTTGTTTCGAAATCTGAAAATTTTGGATTTCAGAGAGGTGAAACGAGACTTTAGTTTGTCCGATATTCACGAAATTTGACCCACATGCCGCTAGCATGAGTCTTCAACAACCCCTAAAGTTTCGCTGACCTTTGACCTTGAGAAGTGGCTAACATCTTGAATTTACAAAAAAACGAGCGTTAGCATTAGCTTAAATCACATATCACTTGTAGGGATTTGTAGCAATCGTTTTCTAACGCTTTTAGCATCAATGGGAAGTCATTGGCAAAAGAAAAATGGTATCACAAGCTATAGATTTTGAACGGCGTGGGCGTGGCCTGCTCGAAAAGTGGCGTAGTCTTAATACACGCTCATATTTCAATGCATTCCTATGGGACTTTAATATGTTGATCCCAGAATTAAGCTGTAACTGGCATAACAACATAGAATATGACCATATAAGGAATGTGGGCGTGGTTTGTGAATAACCCCCCGTTGCTAAGGTAATCCAAAGTGTACTTTTTTCGATCCTTATGATCTTGACATCAAACTGCTCGGTGACCTCCGACGAACAAAACATAAAATGGTTGCTATGGAGATAAAACCAACAGAAAAGCCGCCATTTTGAAAAAGTGCTTTTTTTAATCAATTTCTCACATTCATCTCAGACCAGCTATACAGAAAGCGAAGGGAGGGACTTAGGGTTCCACAGTGAGTGCTAAGCAAGTGAGTTCGGGGTCAAAGGTCACCGCCAAGGGCTGCGGCGCGTGCGGCGGCGCGTGCGTGCGGCGTTGGTGCAGCGAGGGAGAGGGCGGGCAGCGAGGGAGAAGGGGGACCGGGTAGCGACTGCGGGCCATCTAACGCCGCTTGCGGCTTTAATTCTGTTTTTAACTGCAGAAACTATTTTATTATCTGTAGTATTTCCACAAAACCAAAGGTCAGAAAGGGGTCCAGTTTTGCTAAATCAGGCCTGTGGCTCTTTTAGCCCCCTCTGGTTAAAAAAAAAGTGTTTTTAATGTTATCACAAGTGGCTGTAAAGTGAATAAAAAAGGAAAGTGGTTGCTGTAAAGCTCCAACAAGCTTTGAGTCGGACTGAAATAGATTCTTTAAAATCAAGTGACGTGAACTCAACCAAAATTCACATTTTTTAACTAATTAAAGGATCTTAAGTGAACCATATTGTTGGAAAAATACACTTAACCAGCCCTGATTTAATTTTAGTGAACTGGATTTACGAGTTTCTATTTATCTTGAAAGTAGGGGCTGCCACAAACGATTATTTTAATAGTCGACTAATCACCGATTATTTTTTCCGATTAGTCGACTAATCGGGTCATGCGCAAACTGGATGTAAAGACGCTGAAGTTGATAACCAGCTGAAATATTAATTAAATGCCAAATTAG
The DNA here is from genome assembly GCA_003999625.1 of Oryzias javanicus. Classification (NCBI taxonomy): domain Eukaryota; kingdom Metazoa; phylum Chordata; class Actinopteri; order Beloniformes; family Adrianichthyidae; genus Oryzias; species Oryzias javanicus. Next base: position 26,524,741 of record CM012458.1, read on the forward strand.
CCTAAAAAATAAAAAGAGCCAAAGTTAACCAAAATAGCTAGCATACTGCTGAAAATATTAGCTAAACTCAAAATTTAGCCTAAAAAAAACAGAAAAATCCTAAATTAACCAAAATAGCTATGTCGCTGAAATATTAGTTAAACTTAAAAATAGCTTAAAAAACTAAAAAAAGAAACCTTAAGTTAGCCAAAACAGCTAGCATGTAGATTAAATATTAGCTAAACTCCATAAAAGGCCAAAGAAACTTATTAGATACCAAAATAGTCCAAAAAGCTAGCAGAATGCTATTATAACTTTTAACTTTACTACACTCTGACTTCATACAATATAAAGTAACGATTAATCGACTATTAAATTAGTTGTCGACTATTTTAATAGTCGATTAGTCATCGATTAGTCGACTAATCGTGGCAGCCCTACTTGAAAGGACTTCATGTGAACCTCTGTCAAAAGCTATAAACCGTTTCAGATTTAGAAAATTTCTCTTTATGTTTTATTTATACCAAAAATCTGTATTTCATGCATAGTTATTGTAATAGCAACAATTAAACATGAATCCAAATCTTATTTTTCTAAAGCGTGATTTAAGACTTTGTGGGTTATAGTGGAGGAGAAACCGACTCGAACGGCTCTTTAAGTGCTAAATGAACAAAATAACTAGCAGCTTTTAGCTTTTAAGACACAATAAAATGTCTAAAGTTAGAGGGCTAGGCGACAGAATTTTTTATATGTTGATACAGTTTTGTTTTTTTAAGAGAAAATTTTAATCATTAGGTTATTTAGATTTAAATATTTATTTTCTCTCACACTTTAAACACAATAGATCCACTGAAACAGAGACAGCTAGTTAGCATCGTAGCGTTAGCGTCCAACCTTTTTTTATATTAATCTGTCTTTTATTGTTTTAAATGCAGCATCTTTATCCTCCAGTTCTGACTGGATATAGTTAAAAATCGCTGCATGTTTTTGTTCTTTTATCGGCCAATCTGAGCGCGACACACGTGACGTGACCGCGGGGGCGGAGCGTTTCGCGTTTACCTCGCGGGAAGACGGTAGGAGACAAAAGAAATTCACCACAAAAAGAGATAATAAACAGGATTAAGCGTACGTTGAGGTAAGTTTACTCGCCAAAGAGGAGGAAATGCTCAAATGTTGACTTTGGACCCTTCAAAATAAAAGTCTATCGCGATTGACTCATTTTCTACTGAGGAAAAATTATATCGCAATAAATATCGTTATCGTTTCATCGCCATCTTCAGAGGAAGTAGAACAGCAAATCTATTTTATCGTTGATGACAAAAACTTTTAGGTTTGGATTTTTTTTTAATATGAAGGAAATGGAGATGTTTTATTCTGAAAGGTTCTGATTTAACCTGAGCCAAAACAATCACTTATTGTTGTTTTTGCATGTATGAGAGAAACTATTATGTCATTTTCTTTTATTTTAATTCGATTTATGATTTAATGTCTTCAACAGATTTGATATCTTTAATATGTTTTGATTTTTCGCTTTTTTATTGATCGAATTAAACCAAAGAATTAAACTAAATCATTATATTTATGGGGTTTTGCTTGTTGTGAGCTCTGATTAGAACATAATGACACAAAACATCATTTTTTATCCGCGATACATGAAAGAGATGTATTGAGTCGGACTTCGATCATCTTTTTTTTAAAGCTTTTTTGTTTTTTTAAAGCTTTTTCGTTAGGATTATGTTCTTTCAATTAAAAAAAAAAAAAAAGCTAAGTTGTGGGCGTGATCGTTCGTGCGGAGCAACCCCGCCCCCTTTCCTCTCCCTGTCACTGAGAGCTCTCTGTTCACACGTTCGTTTGAGCTCAATATTCTTAATATATGTCCACCATCATGAAAAATATGCAAAAATAGAATATTACAGTTTTTCTTAAATCTAAAACACATTTTGTGAAACATTTAACCAATTTAATCAAACACAATTTTCAAAATTTGAGCTAAATATACAAAATTCTTGAGTCAAAATCTCGCTTTGTGTTCAAAATGAAGACTCTGTTGTCAAAACTTACACACACACATCAAACACAACACACTACACATCAAAACACCAAATATGAGCTAAATGTACAAAATTCTTGACTCTTCAGTCAAAATCTCACTGAGTCCCTAATAAAGACTTTGTCGTCAAAACTAACAAACCTGAAGCAATCACAACACACTACACAACAAAGCACTTGACACTGTTCACAAAATGGTTTTTAAAAAATGCAAAAAAAAAATAAATAAAATAAAATTAAGCAAATAAATATTTAGGGTCCAGGATTTTTATTTTATTTTGTTAATTTTTACTTTAAATCCAGGTTTACATTTATTGTGCTTCATCATCTTTTCATTGTTGGTCAGACCAGAAGACTTCATCCACATCATTAGTTTTGACCAGTTGTGTGTTGTGAATGCAAACCGTGTTTTAAAAGTGAAAATGTGTTTTGTGTTCTGCAAAGAGCAGATAAGAGTTTTGCAAATTGTGTTTTAGGTTTTGCCCAAAGAGTGATGTGTTTGAGAAAAGAGTTAAAGCAGATGATCAGCAGGGGCCCGTTTCAAGAAGCAGGTTCAACAAATTTAGAGTTGAAACCTGAACTTAGAGTCACTGGACTCAAAATTCCCGAACTTAGAGTTTTGGGTTTCAGAACAGCTGAAAATGTTTGATTCAATCAACTTGAAGTTGTTGGAACCAGAATCAGGTGCGAGCGTCGCGAGCATTAAAAGCCCTGATCAATGGAGCAAAGACAGCACGATTCACCATGGCAACGGGAACAAACTTGTACTTCCGGCGACGGAAATTGATAAGTTCCTAAAGCATATGAGACTAGAAGAACATTTTCATCAAGATAATAAACCCAGCTGCAGCGGTGAAACAGAGAGAAAACATCTTCATCTGGATGGTGGTGGAGGCATGGTGAGAATCACATTCTTTGATTTCTCCAGCGCCTTCAATCCCAGAGAGTTGAGAAGCTGCGGCTGATGGGTGCTGGTGGGTCCACTGTCTCCTGGATCACTGATTACCTGACAGACAGGCCGCAGTTTGTCCGGCTGGGCAGTGTCCTGTCTGATGTAGTGGTCAGTGGTGTGGGAGCCCCACAGGGCACTGTGCTCTCTCCATTCCTGTTCACCTTGTACACCGCTGATTTTCAGTACAACTCAGAGTCATGCCACTTACAGAAGTTTTCTGATGACTCTGCAGTTGTTGGGTGTATAAACGGAGGACGGGAGGAGGAGGAGTACAGGGGGCTGGTGGACAGATTTGTGGATTGGTCCGGAGAAAATCAGCTGCTGCTTAATGTCGATAAAACCAGAGAGATGGTCATCGACTTCAGGAAGAAGAGAACAACACAGCAGCCCCTTAGCATCCTGGGTAAGGATGTTAAGGTTGTTGAGGACTACAAGTACCTGGGTGTGACCATCGACAGCAAGCTGAGCTGGACGACTAACAGCACGGCTGTCTACAAGAAGACCTGCAGCAGACTGTATTTTCTACGGAAGCTGAGGTCCTTCAATGTGTGCAGCAAAATGCTGGAGATGTTCTATCAGTCTGTGGTAGCCAGCACCCTGTTCTTCTCTGTTGTCTGCTGGGGGGGCAGCATCTCTGCAGGGGACACCAACAGGCTGAACAAACTGATCAGAAAGGCCGGCTCCATCATAAGCAGGACAGCTTTGAAGCTGTGTTGGAGAGGAGGTCCCTCAGCAAGCTGCTATCCATCATGGATAACCCAGACCACCCTCTCCACCCAGTTCTGGACAAACAACGGAGCAGCTTTTCCAAAAGGCTGAGACAACTCTGCTGTTCCAGGGACCGCTATAGGAAATCATTCCTCCCACACGGAATAAGATTATACAACTCCTCATCCCGCTGTAGTAGATAAAACGTCTGATGTCCATCACTGCCTCGATTTTGCACACCCCCTATTATTATTATAGTCTGCACATTACAGTTTGCACAATTTGCTTGTTTTTTCTTGTATATATATATATTTTTTATTTTATTTATTTTTTTTTTCTTATCTTTTGTAAATATTGATATATTCTGTATACACCTAATGCTGAAACAGCCTAATTTCCCAGCCTGGGATGAATAAAGTATTTCTATTTCTATATTTCTATTTCTATCTGCAGAGTTAATGCATACGTCTACATTTGAATCATTTCAAATAACAAATAAATAATAATATCAGGAAGGTTATTTAGTCACTTGTTAAGTAAAGAATGGTTTTTGATCTGTTAATAATTTAACCAGTCATCTCAGTAATCGCATGAATGACCGTTTTCCTCAACCCCCCACCCCCCACCACCTCATACACACACAGATATCACTGCACAATAAAAAGAAACACTGTAGCTGCCTGAGATATGTTAAAAATAAGCATTTATTTAAATTTAATTCTCAAGACTTAAAAAATATGTGCTGAAAAGCTTTTTTTTTTAATTACAAAAGCACAACTTGATTGGGCCGGGATTTGAACTGGAGATGCCGGAAGTGAAGGCAGCGTCACTGACAACCGAGCTAATACTTCTCATGTGAAATATGTTGTATACGAGTTGAAAACCCCTATCGGTTTTGGAGATTTAATGATTTCAATTTTTAAGGGTTTCAAATGATGAAAATAAAACTCCTCATTATCAATAGAAAATCCCCGGAAATAACTCACTATTTATAATGTCGCTCAAATAAAAATGAATCGTAGAAACTGCATCAATCGACTCGTGTCCTCAAATCCTCTCCAGACATAAATAACATTTCCTCTGGATTAATCCCGCCTCCTCTCTACATGATCCTCTATGAATGGACATGTCATTTTGGTTTCTGCTGGTGGAAACGTGACGTCTCTAATGTGAATGTTCTCTAAATATTAATGAAGACCTCAGATTTGAACATCTTTCACTTTAAAAAGGGGCGGAGACCGCAGAGAACTCTAAGTTTCCTGAAGAAAACCTGCTCCAGACCAGGTTTCGTTCACAGACTCAGTTGCCACAGTGATTGATTCTGAGTTCAGCTTAACCCGCTTCTTGAAACGGGCTTGGTTTCGCCCACTTTCACGGGTTTGAGTTATCTCTCTTTCTGAAACCGAAAACTCAGAGTTCTGCTGAATTTGGAGTTCAGGAACTCAGAGTTCCAACAAAACCTGCTTCTTGAAACGGGCCCCTGGAGAATGGGAAAAACTGTAAAACCCCCATTTTGACTGGAGTGTGTCTTTAGCTCTCTGAAGAGCATCTCACTTGATTTAGTCAAAGTTTTTGCATTTATTTTCACTGATATATTGAAATCCTTTAAGGCAGAGGTGTCAAACTCAATCGCACAAGGGGCCAAAACACACCTTAGGTCGCGGGCCGAACAGGATAAACATCTATTGAATATTAAAACTAAATTTTTTAAAACTTTAAAACCGTAACTTTTGAATATAATTATGAACTAGATATATAGCATTGCCTGCGGTAATGCTAGTGTGAATGCGTAAGCTGAATTTGGCAACTGAAAATGATAGATGAAGATGCTAAAATTGATAGCTACAAACACTAAAGCTGATAGCTAGCTAAAATATTAGCTAAATGCCAAATTAGCCTAAAAAACAAAAAAACAGTTTAGCCAAAACAGCTAGCGTGTAATTATTAGCCTAACTCCAAAACAGCCTAAAAAAACATTTCAAAAAGCTCTAATTACCCAGAACATATAGAAAATATTAGCTAAACACCAAAATTGACAAAAAAAACTTAAACAAAAAAGCCTAAATTAGCCAGAACAGCTAGCATGTAGCTGAATTTTTAGCTAAAACAGCCAAAAAAATCTTAGTAAATGCCAAAATAGTCCAAAAAAGGTGGCGGAATGCCAATTCTTAAAACTTTAAAACGTAACTTTTTAACATAACCATGAATAATAAAAAGGCAGGAATTTTATTCCAGAATAAAGCAACTTAAACCTTAAATAACTTTCTATGTTTTCCTCTCCATAAAAATATCTTTTGTCAAAACTATACAAGTTAGAAATAAGCGCAAGATAACATCGGGCCATTAATAACAATAAAATATAATCACCTGGAGGGCCGGATATAATCATCTGGAGGGCCGGATCCGGCCCCCGGGCCTTGACTTTGACACATGTGCTTTAAGGGAAAGATCATTTTATTCTTATTTTAAACTTCTATGATGCAGCGGTGGAGCAGCTGAACTCATTCAGATCACCTTTCACAGACGAGATCAGAAAAACCAGGAAGATTTGAGAAGAAAAACAAATCCGCTCCGTGATGAATGTACCTCCTCTGTCGGTGACCCGGAGGCGAGGGGGGGGGGCGCTCCTCGTCACGCTCCAGGATTTCAAATCAGGTGCTGTAATAGAATAATGCTGAAGGAGCTGCTTCATTAGCACCGTGTGTGTGTGCGTGGAGGGTCGGCTCAGATATCGGGGGTTAGTTGAGCCTCAGTCAGCCATGCCGGCCGCTCTGAGAGCAGCAATTAGCCGGGAATGTTTACTCTCCAGGTGACCCGTAAACAGCACGCTCCTCCTGGTAGCGGGACCTCCAGGATTCATGACTTTCCCACCTGGACCGTTCATTAGGACATTTTCTGGATCATTTATGGAGAGCCGGGCAACAATGCAGAAACCCCTTTATCACAGCCGTCGAACAGCAAACGCTCCGGGGGCATTTCTGAAGGCGGCTCCACTCTATTTGTTTAGCAAATGACGACAATTAGCGCAATTACACAATCTGATGTCGGTAATGGGCGCAGTAATATTCATAGGCCCTGGAATGTTAATCTAAATGTAAGAGGCTACTTACAGTTGAAGCTGCGGCGCATAATGATTCAATTAAAAGCACGTTTGCTGGTTTTTCTTCTTGTTTGTGGAGCTTCTGTTCAGCAGATTCATCTGAATGCTTTTAAGCTCAATGTCTTCAAATTAAATAAGTCTTTACTCCAGGAGTTGATATCTCCATTACAGAAAATAATCCTTTCTAACTGAAGTTTTTAATTTGAGAGAATTATAAAAAGTGGAAGCCCTCAGATGTAATAAAAAGTCTGGTCTTGCTTTTAACGTTTTTCCTAAAACAAATGAGTTTGCTGCTTGAGAAAACTTTCAATTGGTTGATCTATTCGGTTCAGATAAATAAACAGAAAAAGACATTAAATCTTCTTGGAAACGTCGTATTCCTCCAGTGGTGACACTCTCATGAAAAGGAACGTGAATATTAAGACATAAAGTTGTGGTTTCTAATGTGAAAGAATTCTATACCATAGATCAGGCTTGTTACCATAGCAACAAATCAGGTGATGAATAATTGATGTTCCTGTTGGAATTTTTAAACCAAGCTAGCGAGCCTTTATTTGAAAAAAACTCAGAAAAACTACAGACTAAATTGATTGATTTTACAACATTTACATGTTAAATTAACTAATTTGTTCTCTCATGAATAGTAAACTATTTCTCTGTTTCTATAACTATTAATTGTAGTTTTAACAAATATATTTGATCATAATTACAATTATTGTCGTGAAAATTAAAAAGGTTTACAAAGGTTAACTGTTAAAAAACATCTGTTTTATTGTTTACAACACAATTCTGTTGGTATTTTACGTAAGTTTTCTGTACATTTCATTCAGGTCGTCATTGTAAATGACAAAATTGTTCTCTCTACAACTACATTTTTGAATCAAGTTCATCCAGACAGAACCGGGGGACGGGTGGGGCGAGGTTCACAGCCACGACAAGCCAGAGGTGAGGTCCACGGCCAAGAACAGGAGCTCTCAGGAGGAGGAGATCTCTCAGGGAGTGGGAACAACACATGAACTGGACTGCACCAAATATAAGCATAGAAAGCTAAATAACATAAATAATACGGGACAGAAAGTCGTCAATCTGGGTCACAGAGTGACAGAAGTACCGCTGAAAGCACCGAAATTCTGATGCAGATCCTCTACTGAGAGAGTCTTTAAATGATCCCATGAATCCAGCTCTTTTGTAGAGCTCTTTCTAATAAACAAACCGGATCTCTCAGCATCATCCGTGTCTGCATCTGCGTCGACGGACGGAAAATACTGATGGAAGAAGGGCCAAAGTGGCCTCCACCTTCTGAGGAGACTGAGGTCCTTAAAAGTGAGCGAGCCTCTCCTGAAGACCTTCCTCGACTCTGTGGTAGCCTCTTCAATCCTCTCTGATCTGCTGGGGAGCAAGCAGCTGAGACTGGGACAGGAAGAGACTGGACGAGCTGGTCAGGGGGCCGGATCTGTCCTCCTGTGCTCCCACTGGACTCTATTGAGGAGGTGAGTGAGAGGAGGATGTTAGTAAAACTGAAATCATGGAGTAACAGGACCTTAATTCCAACCTCTATCAGACTGTATAACTAAACAGTCCGACAACAGATGCAGTCATGGTTTATTTTTGACTCTTCTCTTCTAGTTCTGGTGGTTTTCTTTTCCTCTGATAAGAAATATATAGTGTAATTAGTGAGAGTTTTAAAAAAGTTGTGGAACTTTGTTTTATTTTATCCTATTTTTTCTTTACCTTCTGTTGTTGTTTTGCACATTTTTCTTTTTCTTTGCACCTTGATGCCTGATCCCAGAGCTGCTGTAGCAATTTAATCTCCCTAAAGCGAGATCAAGTTTGACCTGTCCTCTCTTGTCCTGTCAGGTGTTGTCATGTCTTGTCTCATCCGATCCTGTCTAGTCCTGTCTTTTCTTGTCTTGTCTTGTTCCATCCTCTCCTGTTTTCCTACCCTGTCCCGTCTTATCCTGTCTTGTCCTGTCCTATCTTGTCTCGTCCAATCCTGTCTTGTCCTTCCCCGTCTTGTCGAGTCCTGTCTTGCCATCTCCTATCCTGTCTCATCCGATCCTGTCTTGTCCTGCCGAATCTTGTCTCGTCCTATCCTGTCTAGTCCTGTCTAGTCCTGTCTTTTCTTGCCTTGTCTTGTTCCATCCTCTCCTGTTTTCCTACCCTGTCTCGTCCCATCCTGTCTTGTCCTTCCCCGTCTTGTCGAGTCCTGTCTCGTCCCATCCTGTCTTGTCCTTCCCCGTCTTGTCGAGTCCTGTCTTGTCCCATCCTGTCCTGCCATCTCCTATCCTGTCTCATCCGATCCTGTCTTGTCCTGCCGAATCTTGTCTCGTCTTATCCTGTGTAGTCCTGCATTGTCCTGTCTTGTCTTGTCCGATCTTGTCTTGTTCCGTCCTCTCCTTTTTTCCTGTCCTGTCTTGTCCTGCCCTGTCTTGTCTAGTCCTGTCCCATCTTGCCATCTCCAGTCCTGTCTCATCCGATCCTCTCCTGTCTTGTCCTGTCTTTTCCTGTCCTATCTTGTCTCGCCCCATCCTGTATTGTCCTGTCCCGTCTTATCTTTTCCTGTCTTAATCAATTCTGTCTCATCCTGCCCTACCCTGTCTTGTCATCTCCTGTCCTATCTTGTCCTGTCTAGTCTTCCATTCAGTGACTGAAAATGAGACATACGGTAAATGTTTCCATGTAACAATGAGGCTAAAAACTTTTAACAGTAGCTCTATCCACAGGAAGCGGGACCGTCAGGTTTATAAACATATATTTGGACAACCATCCAACAGTGAGGAGGACACAAATTTGCTATGCAAATCCTCTTTGATGTGACTGCAGAATTAGACTTCCATCTACTGTCTTCATCTTCTGTCTCTCTTTTAGAGTCACAGGGTTGCCGAAATCCTTCCCGGCGGGGTACTAATCCGCTTCTTAGAGTACAAAAATGTTCCTAAATTAGGAGTAAATTTCTCCTTACGTAGACAAATGTGTAGATTATGGTATCTTTAAGTGCTTCTCTGTTTTGATGGTCATTAGTATAATTGTGTGAATGCATTCACACAATTATTTTTCACCTATTTACGTTTTCTTCCGTACATTTTTTGACACGTAAAACCTCAAGCACACTTCATGCAATTTACGTTTTGGTATCAAAACGTTTGTCTCATTAAGGACATTGCTGCTTGTATTTTTGGTTTTCGCAAATTTTACGGTTTTCGCGATTTTGCGCAATTGTTAGCCCATGTTAAGTCAATGGGGTAATTTTTCAAATCTTTATAAAACTTTTTGCACTTTTGCAACTTATGCAATATAGGTATCAAAACGTTATGCAAATTTATGACATTCAAGCCTGTATTTTTGGTATTCGCCAAATTTACGTTTTTTACGCAAATTATGCTAATTACTAGCCTCATTGAAAATGAATGGGAATTTTTCGAATCCTTTAAAAGCTTTATGCACTTTTGCAACTTTTGCAACAGTGGTATCAAAACGTTCATCTCGTTCAGGACATTCATGCTTGTATTTTGGGTATTCGCAAAATTTACAGTTTTTACGCAAATTATGCTAATTACTAGCAACTATTGAGGTTTTTTGGGCTAATTTTAAGTTAAGCTAACATATTAGCAACGTGTTAGCTTTTTTGGCTAATTTGGCAACTATTGAGGTTTTTTTGGGCTAATTTTGAGTTAAGCTAACATATTAGCAACGTGTTAGCTTTTTTGGCTAATTTGGCATCTAATTAGGTTTTTTGGGCTAATCTCAAACAAAAATCTTCAGCAACCACATTCCGCAAATTGCATTCACACATGCATTATTGCAGGTAATGCACTTTTCTAGTTTGTTTAATCTTTCTCCCTTTTAGAAAATCTGTAGTTTCTTTTCTGATGATAGTTTTTTTGTATTATTTTTATAATATCTGTATCTGATCTTGCAACTTCCTGGTATCTCTGCTAAAAAATAAGATTATAAGTCTGAACAAACATTACAAAAACAGAATGTTTCGATGCTTGTAATGCATTTTTCTTCTTTGTCTGGAACACTTCAGGAGCTACAAGCCACCAGCATCAAAGCAGCAGTTATAGTTCTCCAAGTCATTAAGCTCGTTTATTTATTGTTCTCAAGTTTAACTTTGCGGGACATTTTGGTTGAACGATGTGACGCACTAACAGATCTTTGTTCTGACACTTCGAGGAAAGCGGTGCCAGCTCTTTATCTGGCGTCTTTCATCTTCTTTCCCAACCCCGCTCGGAGCTGCACCGAGCGGCGAGCGTTCTCAGGAAAACAACCTGAGTATTTGGTTTGGCTCGGCTCGTCCCAATGCGCTCGGCACCTCCGCGGCCTCGGACCACCCAAATGAACTTTTCAACTCTCTCCCAGGATCGCGCTGAAATTGATGTACCTGCTTTTGTTTTTCTTGTGCAACAATTACCTCTAAAATTAGCTCGTTAACTCCCCGAAGTTGATATTATTATCAGTGAGTAATGTGAAAGCAGCTTTTGAGTCTGACGCCGTGTTTCACCGCGCCGCTGAGAACGGAGAGTCATCTGAAGACAAACACCAGAGTCCTTCTGGGAAACCTGAGAAAAGTCACATCGCATGAAAATATACCAAATAAATACTATGAAACATTCCTGCAGCTACCGGCATATTTTAAATCTTTAAATGTAAACATTTGAACATATATTTTAATAATGAGATGATTTTAGGAGTTTTCTGTGATGTTTTATTTTCATATAAATATGATTTCTTTCCATAGGACTGGAGACATAAATCCTGTATTGCCCCAACCTCAAAGTTGGACAATGTTTGAACAGATCGGCATGAAGTAGGTGTCTGAAACAAAAAATAAATTAAAAAAAAAGGCTAAAATAATAATAAAGCTGTGACATAACAGGAAAACTTAAAAAACGAGAGAAAAAAAATCCCCAAAAAAAGTCTAAAAGGGAAAAGATGTAGATGAGCATGTAAAATAATTTGTTTAAATCAAAGATTTTTAATCAGGATCATTTAAAAAAAAACAAACTGATATTTACAAACATTTGCAATAAAAATCTGTTACATTTGTTTTATTTTTCCTTAGATTTTATCCATTATGACAGCAATGAATTTAACTTTAGACACTCTTTGTTTAATAAACTATTTTGTTGAATTAAACTCTTGTCGACAAATTCATTGAATTTAAAGTGCAACGTATTGAATTTAAGTCTTTTTATGATTAAATAGTAATGCATCTGAATTGACTTTTGAATTTGTCTCTATCAACATCCTCAAAGCAAATCTGCACCACTCTTAATTAACCTATTAGTCATTGTCCTATTGTTCATTTTAATTGCATTTTATTGTAATTGTATTTATATTTTAATTGTTTTAACTGGTCTCCCTTGAAAAAGACATGTAGTCTCAATGGGATTTCCTGGTAAAATAAAGGTTAAAGTGTTCTTTCTTGGCATGAAACCATACTGCTGCTCACAGATGTTCACTTCTGCTCTTAGTCGAGCTTCCACTGCTCTTTCACATACCTTCATTGATCATCAGCTGTATTCCTCCCTTCTTCTTAGAAATGGTCTCCATCACACTCCTCCTCCATTCCTCAGGCATCTTCTCACCACCTAAGATCCTGTTGAACAACCCGGTCAGAAACTCCTCGTCCATCTCTCCTAGACACTTCCATACCTCCACAGGTATATCATCTCCTCCACTCTTCATCCTCTTCAAAGCCCCTCCCACTTCACCTTTACTAATCTTTGTTACTTCCTGCTCCACAACAGTCACCTCTTCTATTCTTCCTTCTCTCTCATTCTCTATCAACTCTTCAAAGTATTCTTTCCATCTTTCCATTCCACCACTGACACCTGTCAACACATTACCATCTCTATCCTTGATCACCCTAACCTGCTGCATGTCCTTCTCTCTGTCTTGCTAGTCTGTACAGGTCAGTCTTTCCCTCTTTACTACCCAACCTAGCGTACAAGTCATCATAAGCCCCTTGTTTGACCTTTGACCCCTCTACTTTCACCCTCTACTCTCCTCAGTCCTCTGTGTCCCACTTCTTCTTAGCTAGCCTCTTACTCTGTATACACTCCTGCACCACCAAGTCTCCTGATGACACACCAAGTACTCTCCTACCTGTCTCCCTGATCACATGACCTGTAGTTATCCAATCATCTGGGAGTTCCTCCTGACCCCCCAGAGCCTGTTTCAACTGTTCCTTAAAAGTCATGCAACAATCCTCTTTTATCAGCTTCCACCAGTTTGTCCTCTTCTCTGCCTTTGTCCTCTCTTTCTTCATCTTCTTCATCACCAGAGTCATCCTCCACACCACCATCCTGTGCTGTCTGGAAACACTCTCACCAACCACTACTTTACAGTCACTGATCTCCTTCAGATTACACCATCTACACTAAATGTAGTCTATCTGTGTGCTTCTCCCTCCACTCTTAAAGGTTCCTGTTTCTTCTCAAAGAATGGATTCACTAGAGTTATTTCCATCTTTTTTGCTAAATCAACCACCATCTGTCCTTCTACATTCCTCTCCTGGATACCAAACCTGCCCATCACCTCCTCACCACCTCGGTTTCCTGCACCAACATCTCCACCAATGACAACTCTCTCATTTCCAGGGATGCTCATCATCACTTCATCGAGGTCCAACCAGAACTTCTCCTTCTCTTCCAGCTCACATCCTACCTGTGGGGCATACCCACTAACAACATTAAACATCACACCCTCCATTTCTATCTTCAGACTCATCACTCTATCTGACACTCTTTTTACCTCCACAACACTCCAACAAGCTCCTCCTTCAAGATAACTCCTCCTCCATTTCTCTTCCATCTCCACCATGATAGAACAACTTGAACCTGCTCCTAAGCTTCTAGCCTTGCTACCTTTCCACCTGGTCTCCTGGACACACAGTATGCATCATGTCAACTAACTCTCTACCTTTTCCTGTCATAGTTCCAACATTCAAAGTTCCAACTCTCAGTCCAACACTACTGACTTTCCTCTTCTCTCTCTTCCTACAAACCCTCCTTCCTCTTCTCCTTCTTTGACCAATTTCCACCGGCGCCCTGTCGGTGAACAACACCAATGGCGGTCGTTAACTCGGGTCGCGAGCGATCCAGTATGGATATCGTAGGTCTGATTCACATATTTGATTTGGCAAAGATTTTACGTTTGATGCCCTTCCTGACACAACCCTCTGGATTTATCCGGGCTTGGAACCGGCACAATGAGACCCGGGCTCGGGCCCCCTCGTGGCTACATTACTTCGTCTAAAATTACAATATTACCGTATTTTCTGGACTATAAGCCGCTACTTTTTTCCTAGGTTTTGAACCGTTGCGGCTTATACAAAGGTGCGCCTATTGAGTTGAATTTTCTTCCACCACTAGGGGCGCTGTAACTGGAATTAGAATAAAAAATAAGACACACGAAAAATGAATTCAAATAAGAGTAGCCTACCCTACTTTTTCTTTAGCAGATAAAACAGTAGGGCTGCCATAAACGATTATTTTAATAGTCGACTAATCACCGATTATTTTTTTCCGATTAGTCGACTAATCGGGTCATGCGCAAACTGGATATAAAGATGCTGAAGTTGATAACCAGCTAAAATGTTAGTTAAATGCCAAATTAGCCTAAAAAATAAAAAGAGCCAAAGTTAGCCAAAGTTAGCCAAAATAGCGGGCATGCTGCTGAAAGAATAGCTAAACTTCGAATTAGCTTTAAAAAAAATTCCTAAGTTAACCAAAACAGCTAGCATGTAGCTGAAATATTAGTTACATTCAAAAATAGCCTAAAAAAATAAAAAAAACGCTTAAGTTAGCCAAAAACAGCTAGCATGTACATTAAATATTAGCTAAACTCCAAAATAGCCTAAAAAAACTAGATAAATGCCAAAGTAGTCCAAAAAGCTAGCAAAATGCTACTATAACTTTCAACTTTACTACACTCTGACTTCATACAATATAAAGTAACGATTAATCGACTATTAAATTAGTTGTCGATTATTTTAATAGTCGATTAGTCGACTAATCGTGGCAGCCCTACACGCAAGACAAATTACTAACTGGTAATTATTTTCAAATCCTGGTCCCTTCGTCATGGAAACCACCAGAAGTTTGTATGATGCAATGTTTAAGTTGAAGACCATCGAGCTTGCAAGCTTAGCGTCAATCAATCTATGGTGAGACGCTGAAGGCGACAGGTATATTAATGTACAAAATCGTTCTGTGCATGCAGTAAATATCTAATTTTTCAACATAGATATCTGCGGCTTATAGCCCAGTGCGGGTTGTATTTCTTTTTTTACTTTCTTTTTTTAAAATTGAGCGGATGCGGCTTATACACAGGTGCGCCCTATATTCCAGAAAATACGGTAATCAGAAAACGTATCCCTGTGGAACTCCAGACTTTTTGTCCGATTTTAAGCTTTTATCCCTCGTAACTTTTATTTCCTCATTTTGGAGGAACTCTTTAGCTTCCAGACTGACGGAGCCTGCCTCTTCTGAGCATGAACACAGCAGATGCAGGAAGCGAAGCAAACATCGTTGATCCGCATGACATCCTTCAACGCGAAGGCTGTAAAGTGCTGCGGGGGAAGAGTCGAGTCAAAGCAGAGAACCCGGGTTAATGAAGGGTCGCAGATCCACGTCGGTGGAGCAGCGGCGAGTGAAAGGTGAGCAGCGGCGGCGAGTCTCCGACAAGAGAGCCCATAAATCATGTGGAAGAGTTTATTGTAAAGTAGCAGAAGGACTTTGCGGGGCCCGGGGTGGTGGGGGGGGGGTGCTTGTCTTGAGCCTACCGCTTGGCCGGAGGGACGTGTTTGCTTTAACCAATCCAAACAGTCAGGAGAAGAAAGAGTGGGCCTGCTCCTCGGAGCCGCACCGTGGGACTGTCCTCTCCTTTCCCTCTGCTTTCTGTCAAACATGCACTTCTGTTCCCCCACATTTATCCTCTCTGGAGTGTGGGGGGGTATGCTCATTCATGTAAACATAATCTTTGGCTTTTGTTTACGCTCTAACTTCAGCTAACCGTTTGGTTCAGCTGAGGATGTGGGATCAAGTGTTTGATTGTGTTACACGGCCTCCGGAGGAATTGACCAATTACAGGGTTCTGTTACGTTCAGGATCAGCTTAGAACCACACTTCCATTCTTTTTTTTGGAGCTCTACTCAAATTCCTGCTTCACTCTGGAAAACGGGAATCCAGGAGAACCGGAATCCAACATAAGAATTTAGCAGGTGTTTGAGAAAGAAAAAAAATCATGTCCTGTCCGCCAAATGTTTAATGTTGCCTTCAGACTTGTTTTATTATAGCAAGAAAAAAACCAAGAAATTATTTTATTCCAAATACCATAAAACGTTTAAACAAGAGTGGATACACTTGATAGAAGGAAGATATAATCACCTTTTTAAATTAATCAATATATTTTCTGACTCTGTTTTATTCTTTATTTGTTTGTTTACTGCTTGCTGTTAGTGTTACATCTTTTTATATCTTGTTCTATGCTGGAGAACCGTGTAACCTGAATTACCCTTGGGACTAAAAAAGTTATTCTATATTTCTATCATCTTTCTAACTTTCTGTCTGTTTGCCCTAGACTCTGTTCATCCATCATAGAGTCTGTTCATCCTAGACACCATCTATCCATCTGCCCTGGAGCCCTTCTGCCCTAGAATCCATCCGTCTGCCCTAGAGTCCCTCTGTCTGCCCTAGAGTCCCTCCGTCTGCCCTAGAGTCCCTCTGTCTGCCCTAGAATCCATCCGTCTGCCCTAGAGTCCCTCTGTCTTCCCTAGAGTCCCTCTGTCTGCCCTAGAGTCCCTCTGTCTGCCCTAGAGTCCCTCTGTCTGCCCTAGAATCCATCCGTCTGCCCTAGAGTCCCTCCGTCTGCCCTAGAATCCACCCATCTGCCCTAGAGTCCCTCTGTCTGCCCTAGAGTCCATCTGTCTGCCCTAGAATCCATCCGTCTGCCCTAGAGTCCCTCCGTCTGCCCTAGAGTCCCTCTGTCTGCCCTAGAATCCATCCGTCTGCCCTAGAGTCCCTCTGTCTGCCCTAGAGTCCCTCCGTCTGCCCTAGAGTCCCTCCGTCTGCCCTAGAATCCATCCGTCTGCCCTAGAGTCCCTCCGTCTGCCCTAGAATCCATACATCTGCCCTAGAGTCCCTCTGTCTGCCCTAGAGTCCATCTGTCTGCCCTAGAATCCATCCGTCTGCCCTAGAGTCCCTCTGTCTGCCCTAGAGTCCCTCCGTCTGCCCTAGAGTCCCTCTGTCTGCTCTAGAATCCATCCATCTGCCCTAGAGTCCCTCTGTCTGCCCTAGAGTCCCTCTGTCTGCTGTAGAATCCTTCCATCTGCCCTAGAGTCCCTCTGTCTGCTCTAGAATCCATCCATCTGCACTAGAGTCCCTCCGTCTGCCCTAGAGTCCATCTGTCTGCCCTAGAATCCATCAGTCTGCCCTAGAGTCCCTCTGTCTGCCCTAGAGTCCCTCTGTCTGCCCTAGAGTCCCTCTATCTGCCCTAGAATCCATCCGTCTGCCCTAGAATCCATCCGTCTGCCCTAGAGTCCCTCTGTCTGCCCTAGAGTCCCTCTGTCTGCCCTAGAGTCCGTCTGGACTAGGCCCTGTCCCTCCCTAGAGTTAATCCGTTTTAGAATCTGTCCGTCCATCCTATAGTTATTCCGTCTGTCCTAGATTCTGTCCTAGAGTCTGACCGTCTGTCCTTGAATCTGTCCGTCCATCCCAGAGGCCGTCCATCCTATAGTCCATTCATCTTAGTGTTCAACGGTCCATCCACCTGTCCTAGCTTCCGTCCGTCCTACAGTCTGTATGTCCTTCCTAGAGCTCATCCATCTGTCCTAGAGTTAATCTATCTGAGCAAGAGTCCATCTGTCCTTCCATCTGCCCATCCCAGAGTCCGTCTGCCTGTCTGTCCTAGAATCCATTCGTCCTAGATTCCATCTGCTTGTATGTCTTTGCTAGAGTCTTTCTGTCAAAGAGTCTGTCCATCCGTGCATCCTATGGTCCATCCCTCCATCTTAGAGTCCCTCCATCCGAGAGTCAGTAAGCAGTGATTGATCTGTGTTGGTCTGAGTCAACGTTTCTATGGCAACCACTCTCACCAACCAAAGATCAGCTTGTTGGAAGTTCTCACCCCTCCCACTTTAAAGGAGACTAAATGAAATCTGTGAGACCGCCTGTTTTTATTGAGGCATCTGACTGGTCGGTTTCTAACTTCAATAACTAGAAAAATATCAGAAAAAAAGGATAATCAAGAACATGTTAAAAAAAAAGGCATCAAAGCCAGACAAATAGAATGAGTAATAGCTGGTTATTTCCCTATAGAAGTCTTTGGGCTTTTGGCTTCTCAGAACCAGTGAGTCTTCATCGTTTTAACTGTTTGACACCAGACCTGTCACCAGTGACAAAAAAAATCACATACTTTTCAAACTGCCATAACTCTTCAACCATTTACGCAACAAATGCAAGTCCAGAATAAACAACGAGCTGAAACCGGCTTGAATCCGTGGGAATGGCGTTAATTGTGTAAATGGTTGAAGTCGTGTGGTTATTCAAAGATTTGGTCAAGCTACATTAACACCAACGTCAACAACCCGTCACTCTCAATAAAAGGTCGATGTAAAGACAAACGTAGGACCGTTTTTGTGCTCCACATACAAAACATGTAGCGCCATTAAAGGTATGTTTAAAGTTAAAACGGTTCGAACTTTGACCAATCAGAGACCTGGATTTGATAGTGAGAGATTCTCAGAAGTGCAAACCGTTTGAAAAGTGATAATAGTTGCGGTTTGTGTCCGGCTGGAATTCCACGACTTTCATGTGCTAGCATCGCTACAATCCAGTGTGAACGCTACATTCTAGAAGCAGAATCAAAAATCTGCGTTCTTGGCAGCACAAACCACGCAGCCGATCAGTATTCCAGAGAATTCTCAAAAGAATGAGCGAAGCAGAATCACTTCAGAACGTTACACCTGCTGGTGACGTCACCCGCAACCGAACTGTTATGCCAGGAGTTCAATCGCACGCAAATCAAGTCATTTAGGTTGAATTTATTTCTGCGATTAGAGTACTTTTTTTTCTTCTGCATAGCAAAAATAGCAAAAAAACTACAAATGTTTTCTTCTTCTGCAGTTTTAATGACGGCAGTTTACTCCCTAAGCTAAGAGGATACAGCGCCACTTCAAAACGCTTTATTTTATCCGGTAATCCAAATTCGTTTTTGACGGTAACTCTGTGGCTTTTTTTCGCCAGTCTGGAGAAGCTCTCAGTTGTTGAGAAAAACATAAATTCTTGTGATCAAGGAGTTTTACTGTTTGTCGTCTAGTGGGTGAAGAGCGGAAGTGACGTGTGGTTCGCGCATGCGCGGTAAGTGGTGCAGTGATTGCAGTGATTTGCAGCCACACCCCTCACTAATATCATGTTAAAAATGAACGCTGGACACGATGGCGTTGCTTGAAGAGTATAAACATCATTCAGAAGTATATCACAGTTATAGGGGAGAGTCACAATCAAATCCAGCCAACATTAGTAAGAACGAGACCGCGAGATTGTGGATGCGGATTATGAATCGCTTGGAAGTCTGAACCCGTCTTAAGTCCGTGATGTTCCTTGATCCTAATTTAATGAAAAGATACATGAAAAGAAAAAGTGAATTTAATCCAAAAGGACATGAAATATTTGTCAAACCATAAAAACACAGAATTTTGCTAAAAGAACGATGTGTATCGGTATATGGAATTAATAAATGGAATAAATTGAGCTTAGAAATTAAAAATGCTATAACAATATCAAGTTTTAAAAATGACATTAAAAACAGTATTATCAATGACTATAAAACTATCTAAAACAAATAACAATGACTCATCCCAGAGGTATTATTTTCCCTTCACACTGGTTGATGTTGTAATTATAAGATTTTTTTTTCCCAATTTTCTCTTACTGTGTAATGAATCAGCCAAATGCTTGTGTATCTGTATCTTTCTTTTTTTTTATTGATAGATTAATTTATTGATTGTTAAAAGGGGCAGAAAATAAGTTTTTCTTCTTTCTGTCCCCTTTTCATTTTTTTTCCTTCATTTTCTATCATGTTTGAGTTTACAACTCAAGTTTATATTGTATGTTTTTTAATGAATAAAAATGAAATTAAAAAAAAAAAAAATCTTCTGTTTTTAGCTGACTGATCTGTTATCACACCAGGTTTAGGTGATCAATCAACCACAGCTGTCTGGATTTTAGGTAACGACTCTCAGTGAATTTAAGTTTCTCACTTTGTTGCTGCTCAGTTTTTTATTTTTTTTTATTATTTATTATCAGTTGTGAAGTTCATTTATTTGAGGTTTTTTTGGGTCGTTGACCACCAGATCCTGACAGACGTGAAAGCATCATAGCGCCAACAAAGTTACTCCCGAGCACGAACAAGCATCCACTTTGCAAATAAATGGAAAGAAAAATGTGAGCTAATAACTTTTCACACTAAATCTTTATTGCACTGTTGTTGCACAGATTCCAAAGAAAATTTAACCTCAAGTCCATGAAACAAGCTGTGTGAAACTCCTGTGCAACGTTTCTCAAGCCAGCAAAAGCTTGAAGGTTGGACTTCACGATGAAAGATTTCCAAGAGATCATTTTTTTAAACATATGAGAAGAATTAAAATCTCAAAATTTCAGGACATTTTCGGGACCATAAGCCACAATTTTAGAAAGTTCCAGAGACAAAAGTTGGTGACTAAACGATAGAACTTCCAATTCTGAACAATAAAATATCTCAATTGACCTAAAATTAGACAATATTTTTAGGGCTGCATTAATGCATGCGATTAATCACCAAGAATTAACGAGCAAATTAAAGGTTTCCACGGCGTGCGTTAAAACATTTCCTCGGGTATTATCCCACTTATACTATGGTCACGTATGAAATAAATAAATATTTAATCTGTATTTCTTGCTATTTTTGAGGTTTAGTTCGCTTTTTCACAAAAAGCTGACTATTTGAAACATTGAGATTAACCGTGATTAATCGCAACACAAAAGTGCGATTAATCTAATTTCTTTGTAATTGACTGACAGCAGTAATTAAACATAAATGTTTTAAATGTAGAGTTTCGAGTGTGAGTTCATATTGTGAATATAAAAAATAAAAAAATTTACAGCGATTAATTTTTTCAAAGTTTGCGACTAATTAGTTAATTTTTTTAATCGATTCCCGGTGTAGGTACCACATCTACTCGGGGTGTCAGAACGGCTCGGGGGCCTGCGACGACCGATGACGTCTCGATATTTGATTGGCTGTGATGACGTCTCAATGTTTGATTGTTTCAGCTAATTCAAATCGGTGTAGAGCCAGACATTCAGTCCAATTATTTAAACCAGACTGCTCACAATATTTTTGTCTATACAGTCATTTGTTTTTTCACATTGGAGAATTAAATTTGTCTTGCTAGTAGGTCTCCCTGTTATAAATTTCTTCTTATTTATTGAATGATATTAAAATTTGGTATAACAAATGACACCAGACATACCTTCAAATTCGAAATACCATAATTACGAGGGAAAAAAACTAGGTTACAAAATGAAACGTAAAACGAAAACAAATGAACAGAACTCGAGCAGAAAGGACTCGTATAGTGCGGACATGTAGCAATGTCATTTTGGCTGGACATATTCCGTGTGGCCAAAATGCATTTCCATCACCTTTTCATCAGCAAAAATGAATACAATTTGTTGAACCCGAGCAACCCGTGAAAACGCGAACCCGAGCATGAAGCGCCCGAGCACGTCTCAACTTTTTTTCTTTTTTTTTTTATTGAAAACAGATAACATACAGTTAATAACAAAGAACATTAAACTGTACATCAATTGTTCAAAATAAACGCCAGGGGGATACATACAAATAAAATTACATCAAATTATACTGCTGAGCAAGATGACATGTTTGAATTGCTTTTTCGTTTGTACTGGGGGAAATAGACTGCATGTACAATCTAATTTGGGCCGATAAATCTAAAAAATTGGGAGCTTTATTATTAAATTTAGTTTTATGAATATAATACTTGGTCAACAAAATCAGGAGATTTATCAAGTAAAATTGAGATGAAAGCTTATTATCATAATTAAAGAAACCAAATAAGATGTTTTTCCATGTTAAAGTAAATTGTAGATACATTTTTGTTTTTATCAGATTTGTTAGTCTATCCCAGATTATTTCAGTGTCCGAGCACGTCTCAACTGCTAAGTAGTTTGTCTAAGTGGGGTTTCCGTAGTGTGACGTCATCGGTCGTCGCAGGCCCCCGAGCCGTTCTGACACCCCGAGTAGATGTGGTACCTACACCGGCCTAAATATTTGAGATCTTGACCCTCTTCTCCTCTGACTCCACCTGCATCTTCTTTCCTGGAATGTTTTTAAATGATTTTTGAAAAATGTTGAACATCATTGTGCTGAAAATTCCTGCAGATGGCAGATCCAGAACATTCTGCAGGTGAGCTCCAGGTCTCTGCAGCTTTGACCCATCAGCCCTGCAGAGCTTCAGCTTTCAGCTCGGTGATGGAGCTCGGCGTTACGTCACCAGATTCTCCCCCGCGGAGGAAACGCAGAGCAGGGGGACGCGGGGGTCCACCTTCCCTCCGAGCTGGAGCTGCACCTGAGGGACCGGATCCACCTGACCCGCCTCCTCCCAAACCACCCGTTGTTAATCTCACGGCGAGCCGAGCGGACGCGTCCTCCTCGTCTGCGTCTCTTCAGGCCGTGAAGGAAAGTTGTCTGCAGAACATCAGTGAGTCTGCAGCTGTCAGGACCAGCTCTCTCCCTCGTTCATCTTCCAGCCTCTGACTTCCTCACAGTTGCTAACATCGTATTTGTGAACCGGCCGTGTTCTTCACAACAGGAAAGTGTTAGACACGACTTAAAGACGAGAAGTGAAACCTGAGAGCAAAACATGGTTTCCAGATTTCAGAGGAAACAGATGTTCTGGAGAACAGTTCCACACCCCAGAACGGTGATGTTGTGCCTCCCTCTGCTGCCAGACTATAGAACGAAGGTTTTTATGATGCTGAGAGGCTGAGCTTCAGAGTAAAAGAGAGGACCCAGATCACGTGTTTAAAGACCCACTCCACTGAATATGGTGTTCATAAGCCTTTAACTGCCGGCTCAAACAAATGGTGGGGAATATTTAGAACACATGTTTTCAAAATATTGATTGCGTGTCCTACTACCAAAGGTACCGAGACCCTAAAGGGACATCGAAGATGAAAAAAATTGAAACAAAAAAAAGTTTTAGTTACTAACTGATCCGCACTAGATAATAACTAGATTTTTTTTCTTACATTAATTAAAAAAAAAAAAAATCTTTTCAGTTGCTCTCTGGTGCGCTCGAGTTACTAACAAGAGGAAAAAAAAAAATTCTGGATAGTAAATGGTGCACGCAAGTTACTATATGGTGAGCACCAGTTGGTGGCTAGTATTTTTTTTTTTTTACTTTATTTTTTATATATATATATATATATATATATATATATATATATATATATATATATATATATATATAACTATCTGGTGCACAGCAGATATTATTATTTTTTATTCTTATTTTAAGAAATTTTTTTTATTATTATTATTTTTTTATTATTATTTTTATTTATTTATTTTTTACTCAGTTTATTTGAAAAAAAAAATGTTTTCAGTTACTCTCCCGTGCACAGCAGTTACTAACAAAAACTTTTTTTTTTCCCAAAAATAGAAACAAAAACAAAAAAAAAACATTATTATTTTTTTTTTTTATATTAAAGTTTTAAAAAACAGCCTGGTTAGTAATTGGTGTGCATTTTTTTTTTTTTACTTAGTTTTGTTTTTTAAGTAATTTAAGGGTAAATCTACTTTAAATGAAAAGTAGCTCTCTGGAAGTTATTTTACTAGGAATACTTCAGTATAAGTATTATATGGAACATGTATGTAAAGTGTGGGAAGAAAAGTAACTGAATACTTCTCCACATAAGAATGGGACTTTAAAGTTTGCAATGCATAGATAGTAAATAAAAAGCAAACTTCCAAGTATACTGCTTCACTTTGAGTAGTAGTACACTTAAACTGACTACTTTATGCTAAGCATATTTGTCAGTAAGGTTTGAGTATTGCCCCTTTACTGACTCTGCAGGGGATTTAAGTATCTGTTGGACGTCCACACAAACTACACTCTGATTGTCTAGTTTACTGATTTCTAACAGTCAGGCTACATGTATGACATGGAGGAGTTAAAAAAATCAAACATTCATACAACATGTCTTTGTCTTTCACTCCTACATGTTGTTCACTATGACCTGTCGCCCGCAGCATACCCGTAGAAAAAATGAACATGAACATTTTTTGACGGAGCAGTCCGTGACTTTAGTATGTCAGACAGGTTTGACCATTTTAGAACTGCAGACAGCTCCTTTCCACCTGGAAGGGAAGCATTGTTGTTCTGACTTGAACAGGGAGAGGACTTTTGTTTGTTTTCTCTGCGGTTTTTGTTCAGTTTCACGTCTTCCAAACACGTTAGAGTCAGAAAAGAAAATGCATTTGGAGAAGAAGTTTGTATACAAACATCCTAAACAATCATCGCATGTGGAAAAATACAAAAATCTTATTACAAATTACAGAATAACTTCAAATCCATCATTTGCGGTTTAGAAGACGGTGAGCAGCGTGAAGAGTCCGTACAGCAGAGAGCACGGGTAAAACACCAACAGCTGCTGGTCCTGCATCTGCAGGGTGGAGATGAAGATCTTGGAGGCCGAGAATCCGCACCAACAGATGGCCAGCAGGGCCAGAGATATTCCCAGAATGCCTCTGTGAAGCAGAAATCACATCTGAGCCACAAAACTACTGAGAAAAATCACAATTTTAAGTTTTGTAGTGGAGCCAGTTATTGAAAAAATTGTTTGGTTCAAGCATCAAGCAAGTCATCCATGAGAAAATCCAGGATTATACATGATAGTATTTTAAATATTTGCATTAAAAGCTCATATTTTTGTAACAATTGAGCAAATGGCCACCAGTCTTGAAGTTTTCTTTACTCAAGTTTGTTTAAAGCAGGGGTGTCAAACTCAATTGCACAAGGGGCCAGAATCCAAAACACACCTTAGGTCGCGGGCCGAGCAGGATAAACATTTATTGAATATTAAAACTAAATTTTTAAAACTTTAAAACCGTAACTTTTTAATATAATTATAAACTAGATATATAGCATTGCCTGCGGTAATTCTAGTGTGAATGCGTAAGCTGAATTTGGACGCTGAAAATGTTAGTGCTGATAGCTGAAGATGTTGAAATTGATAGCTAAAAACACTGAAGCTGATAGCTAGCTAAAATATTAGCTAAATGCCAAATTAGCCTAAAAAACAAAAAAACAAAAAAAAAAACATAGTTTAGCCAAAGTAGCTAGCATGTAGCTTAAAAAATAGCAAAACTTCAAAATAGCTTTTAAAAAACAGAAAAATAGCCTAAATTAGCCAAAACAGCTAGCGTGTAAAATGTAAATATTAGCCTAACTTCAAAACATCCTAAAAAAACATTTAAAAAAGCCCTAATTACCCAGAAAATATAGAAAATATTAGCTAAAACCAAAATGGAAAAAAAACTAAAACAAAAAATGCCTAAATTAGCCAGAACAGCTAGCGTGTAGCTGAATTTTTAGCTAAACACCAAAACAGCCAAAAAATCTTAGTAAATGCCAAAATAGTCCAAAAAGGTGGCAGAATGCCAATTTTTAAAACTTCAAAATGTAACTTTTCAACATAACCATGAATAATAAAAAGGCAGGAATATTATTCCAACTTAAACCTTAAATAACTTTCAATATTTTTCTCTCCATAAAAATATCTTTTGTCAAAACTATACAAGTTAGAAATAAGTGCAAGATAACATTGGGCCATTAATAACAATAAAATAAAATGATCTGGAGGGCCAGATATAATTACCTGGAGGGCCGGATCCGGCCCCCGGGCCTTGACTCTGACACATGTGGTTTAAAGGAACCGATTGGTTGATGGTGTTCAACATTGAACTGACATACGTTTGAATCACATTTTATTTCGACGTTTTCCTGAACTTACTGCAACGAATGGAAGACGGCGAACGCGGAGAGGCCCACGATGGGCAGGAGGCAGTACCCCAGGACGCTGGCCACGCAGCCGTGGGACACGGGCAGGGAGCTCATGAGGCTCAGGAGGACGAACATCCCCACGCAGCCGGTGGCGCTGATGCCGTAGACGAAACCAAAGTGGGCTTTTCCCGCCTGAATGGATCAGATTCAAACATCCTCGTCATTAATGAGAAAATAACCCAAAATGGTTTCTGACTGTATCTGAGAACTGGACAGAGTGAGTGTGACCTCACCTATGGGAAGTGGCCAAATGGAGTTAGTCAGTCGCCATCAGTGGCGCCGCCATGTTAGTCGGACGTCATCAGTGTGAATATTCTAAATTAACCTTTTAATTATTGTTATACTACTCATTTTAATTGTTTTTAACTGTATTTATTCTCTTGTGATCAGTAGCGGTTTTAGGCACGGCCAATGCGGGCAGTAGCCCGGGGTGGCAGTTCATAGGGGGCGGCATCTCAGCTGGAAAAAAAAAAACTGGACCTTTATGGTGTTTATTATCTGTGTGGCGTCTGGAACGGCCTGAAACAAGCGAGTTGGCGCCCCCTGGTGGTGCAAGCGCCCCTGTTGGAAAGGTGTGTGAAAAAGCAGGGGAAGGGTGAGGGAAATCGCTTCAACTGTGGGTCCAAAATGGTTTGCAACGGCGTATCATATGCACGGTTTTTAGGTTTCGTTTTGATCACGTGGTCAGACAACCTCTGGTGCTTAGGATGACATTTACGGTTACGGTTCTAAAAGCAAATTGTACGTCTGTGCGGCTGTCTCTGATGCTCACGTGTCCACCAGGGGGGGTTTAAAAAGTGGAAAAGGTATTTTAAAACTTTCAGAACCGTGCGTAATATGTGCACGCAAAAACCGTGTTTCTCGTATATTATGCACAGTATTTCCAAAGTCATGGAATATGTACGTATTTCACTGAGATCGGGCTGGCGGGTCTCTACCAAATTAAATGGGTGTAAGGGGGGGACAAAAGCGGGTGGGGTGTCTACATTATGAAACTTTAAAAAAACTTGTCATGGATGACGTGGATACTGAGATCAGGTTTATTTATTTTGAAGATCTGAATAAAATCATCCGTGCACATCTCGGTTTCTGGGTTTACATCTCCCAGACAGTGAGGTGCAGCAGCTGATATAAAAAAATAAAGTCAAAGGAACAGCAGGCACAGCAGTGCGTCACTAGACATGTACTACAGATAATAACAATTATTTGAAATATTCAAATGTTCCTAGTAGTTTATTTTATTTGAGATTTATTACTTCAGAAATTATGTAGTCCAGCTACAAAAGAAAGAAAGAAAGAAAAAATAAGTTCAAAATAAAAAAGTAGTTTCAAGCTTTATTTTCTTGTCTTTTCCTGTTTTTTTCTGGTTAGTCATTACTTTAACCTTAAAATTTTCAATTTTTTAACCAGTTAACTGGAGATTTTAACTGTTAAAGTGGATTAGTTGTGAGCCTGTGTGCATGAAGTTTATTATTTTGTTTCATCATGTTGGGTTCTATGCTTAGACAATAGTATATTCATAAATCTGTTGGTAGTTTTTAAGATTATTATAAATTATAAACAATTACTCGATGGTAACAAAACATACTGTAACCAGTCTAAAAATGTGTCAATCATAGGATTGAAGACGGCAACCATTAGCTAATTTTTTCTTCTCTGGGGGGGGGGCTCTCGCCCGGGGAGCCATTCAGTGTAGAACCGCCCCTGCTTGTGATGATGCCTTTTCATCCAGATCTCTCTTTAACATGAGATCTAATCTCAGTCGGATTTCCTGGTCAAATAAAAATAAATTTGTAGTAATTGGTCCGAGTCAGTCTAAGTTTCTATGGCAACCACTCTTTCCAATTAGGAGTGAGTTTGCTGGAAGCCCGCACTCCTACCTGAAAAAGAGCTACCGGTACATAAACGTTGGACAAGCGCCACCCACTTTATCGAGCAATCTGATTGGCCAGTTTATAATTACAGAAAAAAATTCTTAAAAAATAGAATTACTGAGAATCTTTAAAAAAAAATGAAAATAAAGTTATCTGACCAAAAATGGTTATTCTGACAAACCGAATGATTGACAGCCGTTTACTTTTCTATAGAAGTCTTCTTGGAGTCACTTCCTGTTTGGATCGCCAAGGGGGAGGAGTCACTCAGTTCAGTTCTCATGTATGGTTTCATCACGAAACTGAAAAGCAGCATCAGAGAGCAAATAGGACCCAGAGACTCCCTCAGATGAAAATCCTATTTTTAGTAGTTTTTACGTTTTTAAGCAGAAGAAGAAGAAGAAATTTGAAGTTCTTGTTGCATTTTTCTGATGATGAAGGACATATTTAAATAAAATATCTGTGTTTATTGCATGAATTCAATTTGCAATAATAAATTTGCCAAATGGAAACATTAAAATAATAAAAAAAAAAACATTGTTTTGGAAAAAAAGTTTCTAGAGAAAGTTGACATATTTCATTTTTTTTAAATTAAAAGAGTCACATTCCGAACACCACGCTCGGCTGTGTGAGCGGGTCATGTGGAATTGCTGGATCCACCATTTCCATGTAGCTCGCCGCCCCACGAATGAGACGCCGACGTCTCCTTTGATAGATGAGGATGAGTGCTGGAGCCGTGGCAGAAACGGATCCGCTCTAAATCAAAGGATTGAATGACTTAGTTCAGGAGTGTCAAACTCAATCGTACAGGGGGCCAAAATCCAAAAAACACCTGAGGTCGTGGGCCGAGCAGGATAAACATTTATGGAACACTATAAAAATACATTTTTAAAACTTTAAAACTGTAACTTTTTAACATAATTATGAATAATAAAAAGTCAGGAATATTATTCCAGAATAAATCAACGTAAACCTTAAATAGCTTCTAATATGTTACTCTCCATAAAAATATATATATAAAAAATATATAACAATAAAATAAAATGATCTGGAGGGCCGGATAGAATTACCCGGAGGGCCGGATCCGGCCCCCGGGCCTTGACTTTGGCACATGTGACTTAGTTGGTTTGTGTTTATTCACATATGGATTCTGTGCACGGAGCTGCGTGACGTATTTCCAGCTTAAAATAAGAACAATCTTTTATTTCTGGTTGTGGATAACTGTTTGTATCGACTCAGCAAATCTATGTGTTCTGTTCTTGATAGTGTCAAATTACAATTACATTGTGTGTTAGTTTGTCATGATGTGTAAATACAAAAACGCAAAGAAATAGGTCGTGCATGCAACCCAACGGAAGAATTGCGAAATTATGTTTTGTCAACATTTCTAGAATTTTGATAACGTTTTGCGCAAATCTGTAATTGAATTCGACTACTGTGAATCAGGAGTAGACAAAAAAAATTAAAAATTGTATTTGTGACTGAGGAAATACCCCCCCTCCCCCCAAACTTACAGGTGAATTTTTAACAAACTCTACAGAAACAGTTTCCTAAAAAAATTTAGTTTTTTTTTTTCAGTTTGTCTAAAAACAGCATAATATAATAATAATAATAATAATAATAATAATAATAAGCTTTATTTATAAAGCACTTAAATTGTCCATACAGACCCAAAGTGCTGTACAGAAAGAGGAAAAAAACATATGAAGAATCAAATAAAATAGTTAGATTTAAAGTGTACATTGAAATGTTTCTAAAATTACATTCTCAAAACAAAAACACATCACCAAAAAATAAATAAAAAACACATTAAAAAGAGAAAATGGAGTGTAGAGGGATAAAAAGAGAGGCGACCTCTTCACTGAGTATTAAAAGCCAAATTAAAAAAGTGGGTTTTAAGAGAAGACTTAAAAACAGACAATGATGAGGACTGTCTTACATGCATTGGAAGATCATTCCAGAGTTTGGGAGCAGCTGCAGCAAAGGCCCGATCTCCTCTAAGTTTGAATTTTGTTTTTGGAATATTCAGAAGCAGCTGATCAGCTCAGAGAGGTAAACAAATAAAAGGATCTTAAAATGAATTCTAAAATGAACAGGTAACCAGTGCAGTGAAGCTAAAACCGGGGAGATATGATCATATTTACGCGTAGTAAATATAGTTAGTTATAGTAAGGAAAAGCACGATAGATCAAAACAGGATCCGACTTTAAAGGGTAACCAAACACTAAATTAACTTTTTTTGGCTGTTGATCTCTATAAATGGGCCTTTGAAAGTTTTCTCTGTTTCTAATTTTTTGTCGAATTGAAAACTGTTGAAAATACAGTCAAAAACCGTCTGTGTGCCGCCCCCTACAGGTTGAACGGAGGTATTACAGTTGAATTTTGTGATTTGTGGTCAAACCATGTAAGTTTCTGACGATCTGCAGCTCCAGTAATGACAACAGTCCCGCCCCCAAGCCCCGCCCCTCTGACTGGATTTTTAAATTTCAGCTGTGGGTGGAGTCGGCCTCCAACTTCCTGGTTTGGTTACCCTTTAAACATTTATCGGAAAACTGTTTTACCTTCTTCGATTTTTGGATCCTGTTAATGTTTGATCATAGAGTGTATTATTTTTTGTTTTCCTGTGTTCCTGACCATCATCAGAGTGCAGCCCAGAGCGATGCAGAACAGGATGGGCCCCGTCAGGTCGGTCTCGTTCATGATGCTCCCGTCCGCGGGCTTGAACGGGTTCAGCACCGTCAGCGTCTTCTGCCACACGTGATCAAAATCCACTCCCAGCTCTGAAAGAACAAACGGATCCAAACTTCCACCAGAAAAAAAAAAAAAAAAGCATCTAGTTGAATTTATAACATGAATAAGATCCTTCACCAACAAGCAGTGGAGGCTCTTCTTCTTCTTCTTCAGAGGTTTTCATTCCGGAGCTGCTGGACGTCTGTGGAGACGCCGTCGGCTGGTAGATCTTCTGCTCCATGAAGGATCCCAGAACATCCAGAGCAGGATCCTCACTGGAAGAAACGAGCAAGAAGAACGACTTTCTGTCTCCTCTTTGGTTTTTCGTATCATTTTATGACAAATACTTGCTGATTTGAAATGGTTGTAGTCTCCGACTTTCCTCCAAATTTTGAATTTTAGTTTTTTTCCCAAATTTGTGACCCTTAAGACCCAAATCTTTGTGTTGAGCGTACTCTCTGGTGCCGTAGGGGTCGTAGTACTCCACAGTGTGGCCCTGGTCGTCGATGTAGTACCGGGTCTGGTAGAAGTCCTGCTGGAAGTCCTCCATGTTGTGCCTCATTAAACCAGACAGAAAACCTTCGTCTCTTTCAGCTTTTACCTCTGACAGGAGTCTTCCTCAGGACTGTCGTGAAGTCTGGACCGTCTCTATTAATACTCGGCTATATTTGGATCCGACAGCTGCCCAGAACCTCTCAGTTCACTCTTACACAGCTGCAGGTTTGGTTCTGCAGACTCTAGAGGGCGACGTCGCTCCATGCTTGACTCCCTCAGAGGAGTCTGCAGAGGATTTTAGGATTTATTTTTGCTTTAAAGACTTTAAAACTGTAATTGTTTTCAAGTTTTATCAAATAAAAAGTATAGAAATTGCTTGAAAAAGTTTAATTTATATTCATTCACATCAATGATTTGAATTCATAAACTCCACTGTTTTGAGAACATTTAGATCTGTTTAATTATGTTTTTATTAGATATGTTCTTTCTCAAAATTGCCATTTTTTTTCTAAAAATTGAATTTTTAAAAGGCGTAAAAACAACTTTATTATTTTTTTTTACTTATTTCCACATGGATTTCTTACATTTTAAAGCAAAAATAATAATCATTAAAGAAAAATATATATATAAAAAAAAAAGAATTTTGGATAAATTAATTTAAAGTTAATTTATGGACTTAAAAAAGAAATGTTTTGCCCAATTTTTATAAACTTTTTTTACGCAGTTGCGCTCTTCTACCAGTAGGAGGTGCTGCAGTGCATAAAATCAGCTGCAATATTTTCTTTTTTTTTTTTTACTCTATTTTTTTTAATTCTTTGAATATAACTAAATCTTAAATATATTTCTTTTTTTCTTTTCTTCATTTTTCTCAGTTTCATTGTGTTTTTTCTGGCTGCAGTACCGCCGCTGGCCGCAGCGCGCCGCTGTTGCGCCGCCGCTCGGCCTCCGCGCGCTCCACGAGCTCAGCGTCTGAACCTGCGGCATCCAGCCGACAGATTGTCCGATTTCTAACTTTATTTTCAGCGCTTGACATTGATTGAACCATTAACCCCGCGGCGCCAACAACGCTAATGATTTCTCTGCTTGTTTTTAGCAGCAAGACAGCAGGGATTTCCCCGCTTTGCCGCCGTTTGGCTTTTTTTTTTCCTGCATTTATTGATTTGATCACCTTTCACTGCATCGTATGTTGTCTGACTTTACATGCTTAAAAAATGTTTTGTTTCTTTTTCATCAGGATAGACTCGCATGTTTGATGTTTTTGAACATTTTGACAAACAAAAATCAATGAAGTCTTTTATTAAGTTTATTTTAACAGTTTAAAATTAAGAGAATGCTCATGGATTTCTATTCAAAAGGCCTGTTTTAAGAGCAAAATGGAACTTTTTTGTGGTCAAAAAAAGAAAATTCTGAATTTATATCATTCCTATAAAAACTTTATGAATTTTTGTTAAACATGCAGCAAAAATTTGACTTTTTCTGCGTTTTAAAGAAAGTTTGTTTATTTAAAAAAAAAAACAATGTTGAGTTTCTATTTATTCATAAAAAATATGGAAAATAGGAAAAAATGGTGTCTAAAATCTGTATTGTTCTGATAAACTAAAAAAATTTCATTTGGAACAAAAAATTAATTGTATTTACCGTTTATAAATAAAATGTAGTTTACAAAAGTATATAAAAATTACATTTTAGGAATCGAAGAGCATTTTAGGTTCTAAATCTGTTTTGTAAATAATGTTCTCCATGAGGTACCAATAAAGTTTGATTTCAATTTAAAAAAATGTTGTTTACAAAAAAATACTTAAGAAAAACTTTAGATTTCAGGAAAAGAAGATCATTTTAGAGTCTAAAATCTGTTTTGTAATGATGTTTTCCATGAAAACTTTCAAAGTTGTGTCTTCACTTTAAAAATATACATTCAGGTAATTTTTCTTATTTACTAAAAATAATTTAAATTTTCACTTTTTAGTGTCTAGAATCTGTTTTGTTAATAATGTTCTCCATGAGGTACCAATAAAGTTTGATTTTGAAAACAAGGAAGCACTTTCTTTTGCTAAATTTCATTAGAATTTTGAACTTTTTGACTTTTTCGTGCCTCATTTGTGAGAGAAAACATCTTAGACTCTTTAAATCAAACATGCTGAGATGGAGAACAAAATATATAATCATTTGATTTAGATTTAATCACCGATTTAATGAAAAAAAAAATCAGGAAACAAAGATATCTTTAAGCTCAAATTTAATAGGAAATGCTAAACTTTAATAAATGTTTAAACGAAGTCACAAAAACACTGATTGAAAACTGAACGGTTTGACAATCGTGCTGTCAGTGAGAGATGAGAAACAATTACAGTTCTCTAGTGAGATTTGCAGGTTAATTAGAGTTTTTCTGAAGAAAACTTCCATTTATGGACTGAAACCATCTTAGATTCTGTCTGAGATGACAGCAGGAATCTCACAACATTTTGTCATAAAGTAATTCAAATGTTTGTTTTTTTTTACATTTTGTTTTGTTTTCTACAAAATGACAGATTAGTTTGAAACTGAGACATTTTCAAAGCTGATATCAAACTTTCTGTGAACAGATTTAAAAACAGTTTGTTTCAGAAACCTGAAAATATTTACAGATTTTTTTTTTTTTAATCTTAAATTTGTTGGAGATTTGACTTCCGGAGAAATTCCGTACTTCTAGAAACGGATCTTCACAAACCAAACAGCAGAAATCCTGAGAAAACAGAGTTTTTTCTGGCGGTTTCACTCGTTAGCATCAGAGCAGAAACTTTAACGAGCTCCCAGCTCGTTAACAGAGTTCCTGGTTTGATTCCCAGCTGGATCTTGTCTGTGGAGAGCGTCCACGTTCACTTCCTGAAAGCTAAGCGTGATGCTTTTTTTTTTGTGACCTCTGTTGAACTCGCCTGTCGGGAGGATAAAAGTTCTCCAGGCTCCTTGTTGCTCCGTTTCGACCTTCTGCTGCCCCCGTCGGCCTCCCAGACTCCACAGTTGGGGGCCGTTTGGTTCAGGTGAACGTCTGCTCACCTGCAGGCCAACGTCCCAAACAAAGACGGGACTTCCTGTTTGAATGAGAGTCACTGAAGATCCTCAGAATCAGCAAACAGACGACTGGAGCTCCAGACGTCCGTCTCCTCTGGAGAAACTATGAATCCGTCTATATTAAACGCTAATAAAACTAAATTTTATTTTATTTTTTTTTTAAGTTTAGTAACTTGAGACAGAAAAAAGTTGAGCAACAGGATAATTGAACTTCATGTCTTCATGTCTTTACTCAGCAAATTTGTACAAGAATCTGTTTTAGAAACGTCCCAAATCCTCCTAAAGAGCGACTTGAACTTCCTGATTGAAGCTCATTGGAAAATGAAAACTAATTGGAGCCAGGTCAGTTCATCGAGTAACCACTGGGGCGTCAGTTGTGTTTTTAAATGCGTTTATTCATTTTTGTGGGAGTTAGATTGTAATTCTGTTGATTGCCGACAATCAAAATAAGGAAACAATAAAAAAATTTGTTACGTAATGAACTTTCAAAAAACTATGAGTTTTTTTTTCAATTTTAGAAGAAAACATCCAGAACATTTGAGTGAAGATCTTCACAGGTGGAGCTTAACGAATCCAAAAAAAAAAAAAGTTGGAGGAAATCTCCTAAATTTGAGATTTATTTTTGTTCTGAAGGGAAAATGCGACATCATTCATCCGTTTATTTATTTCATGAAAACTCCAGAAAAAAAAAAAAAAACAAATTTATCTCAGACCTCAGATTGAGGGTTGCTGGAGCCTATCCTGTCCACCCTGGACAGGTTTCCGGTCCTGTTTTCTGTTTTTGGACTTTAGTAGAAATCATGAGCAGGTCGAACACGCAAACTCCACACAGAACAGAAAGGTCTTGAACTTTAACCTTCTTGCTTTGAGGCAAGAGTGCCGACCACTGCACCACTGCGCCAGCTCATATTTGTGTAAAAAAAAAAAAAAAAAAATGTGAATTAAGTTTGGATTTAACGGGCATGATCTCATCATCGTTGGATTCTTCAGTTCGTGTTTTCACAGATCACGCGTGACGGGGATTTCCCCCCCACGATCCAATCAAGCTTTTCCTTCTTTCTCCAGTTGGTGAGGAGACACCCCCCCCCCCCCCCCCAATGCAACAGAGATCCAACAAACCTTAAAAAAAACCTGCAGAAGTTATCATTTCTTCATCGTTTCCCTAAAAACGTCTCCTGATCGATGGTTGTTTTTTTCTGCAGAATTTGAACTCATTTCTGCTTCTGATGTTCTGAGGGAAACAGACGGAGGTGGAGAAGGTTTCAACCTGCGGACGCGTCTTCATTCGTCTCTGAACGAGGAAATCGACGCCGCAGTGAAATATTTTAGAATCAAACGGAAACTTGATTCTAATGAAGGTCAGAGGTCAAGCGGCCTCTCCCTCCTGGAGCAGCTCTGGTCTGGTCACTCAATAACACAGATGTCCCCCCCATCCCCTCCCCTCCAAAAAAAAAGTGGTTTTCTTGTCGTAGTTTGTTCCAAACAAACAACAATCAAACACTATTGATTTCATTTATTTATTTTTAGCTTCTCAGCAGAAAAAAACTGAACGTTTCTGCAAACTGAAACCTTTTTCTGCACAGATTGAGAGTTTTTCTGTTGTTTTTCTTTCTTTCACACATTTGAGCTGTTTTTGCAATATATATATATTTGTTGTGTTCTCCTCAGATGGAGTAGAAACGCTTCCAAATCAGAGACAAGAAGTTGATTTTATCGAGATAAATGTCCAGGAGAATAAAACCATTTTAAACAGAAACTGACGGTAAAAACGTTTCATCCCATCCCATCCACTCCAGATCTCCGTCTGCGTGATGACAGACGCAATGTGGAGTTTCCTTTCCGCGCTGCAGCCATATGGAGCCGCAGCGGCGCGCGGAGCTCAGCGAGTCTCATCTTTAGCTGCCGACAGCAAAACAGCAACAAGCGTAAACAGCAACAACAAACTAAGTTTGCTTCAGAGAGTCAGGGAGGCTCTGACAAACAAACACCGCGCTGTCAAAATAAAAGCACAATCTCTTTTACGCGCGCGTTTTTACGCACGAAAGTGGAAGAAATTTGGTTTTTTAGTGTGAAGAAAATGTTTGTTGTAAAGAAAAAAAACGGATTTGATGAAAACTAAAACAATTTAGGGTCAAAATGTGCAAAATATTGTCTCCAAATTCCATAAATATTTGCAGCTTACAATCAAAATACAAACACAAAAAGTGATTCCTTGTGTCCGTCTGGATTTCTTTCCTCCTTCCTGAAAACTGCTTCGGTTGGAGCAGAAACGAGACTAATATTTGGTGAAAACTGTGCGTGTTCTCGTCTGCTGCAGACAGCGCGTGGGCAGGGACACATTTGTGTTTCTAGACTGCAGAGGAAATCTTCTCTCTTGCAGTGACAGGTTTGGTTAAACGGTTCTGCATGAAGTGGCGGTGTTACAGAGAGCGGGAGATGCTGCTGAGCTCTGAGTCTGATTTTCTGGGAGAATAAAGTCGTGATGGTTGAGTTTTTTTGGTCACAAATAAATGAATGTTTAAGAAAATATAAAGGGAGTGTGATGTGTTTTCTAAATATGGGGAGCGCCGTCAGATGAGCTTCAGTTCTGTTAAATCGTCCTTGGAGAAGGGGGGGTTGGGGGGGGGTGTAAGTGACCGCAGAGACTCACATGAGGCTGTGTTTACGCCTCGACTCTACATATTTCACGCTCACTTTACACGGCGGATAAGCGCCCGTCTTTGCGCACCCGGGGCTGCGTGCGCTCTGACGCACGGATCATCATCCGCCGCGCGCGCTTCGTGACCGCGGTCCGCAGGCCCGCCTCAGTTTATTTTCCCCTCTCCGAGCCCCACAGCTAAAACAGTTTTGTATACACGGAGAAAGGCAAATATTTGAGTCGGAGGAGTGTACAGTTTGGAGCGGCGGGGATCTGGGTTTACGCACGCACCGTGCGTGTTTTCAGTCACTTTTCTTTCCTGGGTTCGGGGTGGGGGAGCGTTCGAGCTGTGGGGAGGGGTGACTGGAGCGAGCAGGGGTGAGTATTTTCCACGCTGTAAAAAGCGGGGGAGCCGCTGATGAATCGAAAAACCGGTCAAGGTTTTGCGTAAAAATTAAAAAAATAACATAAAAGTCAATCCAAACATTTAAAAAAAATCCACATTTTTCCCCCCTAAACCTAAATATTTTCAGGTTTATTTTGATGGTTCTTGAAGTGGGGAAGCCGCGTCACTTTTTGCAGCGTGCCCAGCATTGGCGGATGTGCGCGCTCCCCGCGCGCCACGATTGGCTGACAGCTCCGAGGACGCGTCAGTGTTTAATCGTAATGTTTCCCTGGTTGGCTGAGGACTGGAAAGGTCCAACCAATGTTTTTCACTCGCTTTAGTGGCTGCGGCTCCCAAATTAATTGCAGCTATCTGTCTCCTATCGATGTGTGTGTACATGTGTGTTGTGTGTGTTTCCCCTTTTCCTCCCAAACCGAACATGAAATAGTTTGTTGGGCTATACTTTCTTTCTTCCTGTCTGTTCCCCCTTCCTCCCTTTCCCGTCCTGGTTCGCCAGCAGAGGCAGGAAGGACCGAAGCCCAGCTGCGTTCGTCTCTGCCGGCCGGTGCCGTCGCCCCCCCTCACTGCTCGGTGATGTTGGACATGGGAGAGCGCAAAGAGGTGAAGATGATCTCCAAGTCTTCGTTCAGTATAAACAGCCTGGTGCCGGAGGCCGTGCAGAGTGACAACCAGAACCAGAACCACCACCACCACCACCGGGAGGACGCCGAGCAGAAAGGAGTGCAGTGCGCGCCGCCGCCGGAGGGCAAAGCCGGCCTGAAGAGCGAGGGATCGGGTCAGGACGGCTGCGCGGAGGACAAGGACAAGCAGGAGGAGAAGAAGGACGGGAAGGACGGAGACGCGGCGGAGAAGGACGGCGAGAAGAAGAGCGGCAAGTACGAGAAGCCTCCGTTCAGCTACAACGCGCTGATCATGATGGCCATCCGGCAGAGCCCCGAGAAGCGGCTGACGCTCAACGGCATCTACGAGTTCATCATGAAGAACTTCCCGTACTACCGCGAGAACAAGCAGGGCTGGCAGAACTCCATCCGGCACAACCTGAGCCTCAACAAATGCTTCGTCAAGGTCCCGCGCCACTACGACGACCCGGGGAAGGGGAACTACTGGATGCTGGACCCCAGCAGCGACGACGTCTTCATCGGCGGGACCACCG
The DNA here is from genome assembly GCA_003999625.1 of Oryzias javanicus. Classification (NCBI taxonomy): domain Eukaryota; kingdom Metazoa; phylum Chordata; class Actinopteri; order Beloniformes; family Adrianichthyidae; genus Oryzias; species Oryzias javanicus. The sequence goes on from CM012458.1 coordinate 26,563,005, forward strand.
GGAAGCTCCGCCGGCGCTCCACCACGTCCCGGGCCAAGCTGGCCTTCAAGCGCGGCGCGCGCCTGACCTCTGGGCTGACCTTTATGGACCGGGCCGGCTCCTTGTACTGGCCCATGTCCCCCTTTCTGTCGTTGCACCACACGCGGGCCGGCGGCGCCCTGGGCTACAACGGGACCTCGTCGGGTTACCCGGGCCACCCCATGTCCTACAGCACCATGCTGACGCAGAACATGAGCAGCAACCACTCCTCCTTCCCGCCCTCCAACGGGCTGAGCATGGACCGGCTGGTCGGCGGGGACCTCCCGTACGCCACGCACCACCTGACGGCGGCGGCGCTGGCGGCCTCGGCGGTGCCCTGCGGCCTGTCCGTGCCTTGCTCGGGGGCCACGTACTCTCTGAACCCCTGCTCGGTCAACCTGCTGGCCGGACAGACCAGCTACTTTTTCCCGCACGTGCCGCACCCGTCCATGACCCCGCAGGGCGGCGCGGGCGGTGCGGGCGGCGGCGGCGGCGCGCTGCAGGCCGCGCGGGCGTCCGCCTCCAACTCCCCGCAGGCGCCCCCCTCCTCCTCCTCGCTGCAGTGTGACAGTCTGAGGCCGGCGCTGTCCGGCTCCCTGCCGGCCTTCTCGTCGGGACTTTCCGGGGGTTTGTCCGATTATTTTACGCACCAGAACCAGGGCGCCGCCTCCAACCCGCTCATCCACTGACTCCCGCGCGCCCCGCAAGCAAACTCCAAGCTGAACATTTTACACTTTTACATGTACAAAAGACAAAATGATTATAACTACCTTCTATAGAAAAAAAAAAAAGACTTGCAGACAAAAAGAGCCGCACTGAGAAACTCATAGAAAGCAGCACTGACATTTCCAGGTATTTTTTTAATCTTATTATTATTATTATAATTATAATTATTATTATTTCTTCTTCTGCAGTTTGAATTTCTGTGTACATAATGTCTGTTACTGTAAATGTCCGGGCATTGTCTCTGTATAGTGCTGTCAGTCAGTGACGTGCAATGTGATCTGAGATGAGAAACCGAAAGAATGACGAGAGCTGCGCGCGCGACACTTCCATTTTATTTACTTTTTCACACACATATATATATATAAATATATATATATATATGAAGTTTTTCTTTCATAGTAAATGATAGTATTAACTAATTGTTGCTGGCGCGTGTGTGTTTTTATTTTTTTTTTTTTTGCGTTATTTTTACACCGTTTCACAAATTTAAACGACAAAATTTAATTTTTTAGGATATTTTTTGTATTTTTTTTTATTTAAGAAGGCGACTCAGAATCCTGCAGTTCATCTCCTGAAGGGTTTTAATTTGATTTTATTTCAATGTTTTGTTTTTTTTTGTTTTTTTGGTTCAAAACAAACTGTTTTTTTTTTTTTTTCCAAAAAACCAAAGACGCGGTTTCACTTTGGAGTCAGTATTTCTGCTGTGTAATGATGATGACTGGCCTGTTGAGGTTTAAAAAAAAATGAAGGAAAAAAAAAAATATGGAGCGAATGAGCGCGTGAGTGGATGAAGGAGTGGCTGTCGCTGCAGAAAATGTCCATCTCAACGAGATGCTTCATCTCTGTTAGATAAAAAAAAAGAACGCATCACTTTTATCATCAATACTAATTATTGATTCATTTTTTTGCGCATCCTCGTAAAAGGTGGAGATTTTCCGCAGTGAAAGAAAGCGCCAGTTTGTTTAAAAAAAAAGGCAAAAATCCGGATTTTCTCGCTTCTTCTTCTTCTTCTTTTTGTATGATTAGTAAAAAAAAAAAAAAGGAAAACTTTGTACTTTTTTTTCTTTTAGCAAAGAAGGAACAATGTAAAAACCCATTTTGTTTGACAAAAGAGAAAATGCCTCATTATCTAACAGGCTTACTTGGAATGATTGTCTTTTAATTGTCGTCTCTAAAACAAATTTTCATGGTTGTGATACTATTGTGGTCTTATCCCGTGTTTGTCGCTCACAAAACTAGGAAAAAAAAACGATAGAAAAAGAAAAAAAAATGTTTTAATGATAAAAAAAATGCGAATAAAATAATAGGATACATTCATAAGTGACGTTAGTCCTTTTGTCTTTTCTTCTGAGCTCCTTTTGGGTTTATTGGATTAAGATTTTCATATTTATTTATGTTTTTCTTTAAATTATTATTATTTTTAAGTGGATAAAAAATGTGTTTTTTGGTGCAGATTTCTTTTTGTTAAAGTTTTGCTGTGGATGCGTGCGTCTTTACGCACCGCTCTGATTTCTGGGTTCGGTTGTTGAGGTTCTCCCGCCTCTGGGAGGAAGCGGGTTCGGTTCCGTTGCTGCTTTCCTGCCTGATTCATTCTCCTTCATTTGTTTCCTTCAGATGGAGATTTTTTTTTTCCTCATAAAAAAGCGGATTTTCTTTTTGGAACAAAAGAAACAGATTTAAAAAAAAAATTGATGAATTGTGGTTCTGAAAAGGTTCGAGGGAGTTTGATCATTTTATGTTTGAAAAAAAGGCGAAAAAGCGTTTCCTGTTTACGCTGCTTCATTGAAAGTTTTTATTTAAAGCTTTGAAAAAATCAAATCAAAATATTTTATTTTATTATTAAAAATACTTCACAAATTTCGCTTCATTTTATGCAACATTTGATTTTTCTGATGATAAGTAATTCTAAAAAAATCGATTTTTTTATTTTAAAGGCTTTCATTTAAAACAAAAATGATTATTTTTTTATATATATATAATAGGAACCCCCCCCCACCCCCCACCCCCCACATCCACCTGCAGAGCGTTCAGTTTTCTGTTGTTGTTTGCAGCTTTTTGCGTCATTTCTGTCCGTCCGTCGTTTGTTTTGCGCGTTTTCTGTCCGGTTTGGATGCATGTTCGGGTTTCAGAGGCTGAAGCTGCCGCTTCCTCTGAAGCTGCTCGTCTTTCTCTCTTTGTGTCCTCTTCTTGGCGGGTTTTTTTTTTTTTCTTCTTGTTGTCTACAAGGACTTCTGAAAAAAAAAAAAAAACGAGAAAAAAATTGCAGTTTTATTGCTAAACTAAACCTAAGAATATTTGGATTTTTTAACATTTATTTTATTTCAAAAAGTCAGATTTATAGTTTGTCTGTCCAGTAAGGTCAAAGGTCACCTTTCTTCTCTTCCATTCATCTATTATTCTTAATATTTATGGATAAAAATCATCAGATAAACAAATTAAAAATGTATTTTTGTTTCAATCTATATTTCTTGGAGAAATTCTGTTGTGGTTCGGGTTTGGTTCTGCGGCGGGACGCTCTCCTCCTCTTTGTTGTGAGGAGGTGAATCTGTTGGATCCGCTTGTTTTTAGGGATGAAGATGTTCTGTGACGTCTGAGCTAAAAGAAAAATTTGTTAAAATAACCAAAAAAAGGTTTCAGAAATATTGAGCTGGGAGTTTTTGTGCTGCAGGTTTGACTTCTGGCTGGTTGGATTTTTTATTTTTTTTTTTATTTTCGTGGACTTGTTTGCTTCTATTTCAGCTTCCTCCCACAGAAACGTGCAGCTCAGGTTGATTAGTGACTCTAAATACGGTCAGGCGTGAGCGTGCACGGCTGCTGAGTGACGGACAAACCGGTGACACGCGTGCACGGGTTTTTGTTTAGTTGTAAAATTAGAACAGGAAAAAATAAACTTGAAATCAACTCCTAATTAAAATTACTTTTCTAAAAAAAAACTTAAATAAAATCAAGCTTGATTTCTAAATAAAGTGAAAAATCAGGTTCTAAAAAAATTCAATAATCTTTTCAATTTTAAACCTTTTTTTAAAAATATATTTGCTTTTTTGGAAAATATTTTGTTAAAACTACATTTTAATGTAATTATTTACTTGTTTAATAGAATTTTTGCTGCAAATTACTTTAAAATTATATCAATATTCCTAAAATGGCAAATAATTATTATTAATTTAACGTAATTTTTAAGCTTATAATTCTCATTTGTTGATCAAATATTAGATAATAAAATAATGTTGGATAATCTTGTATTTAATCGGAAGGGAAAAAAAACAATATATTAATTTTATAACAGATTCATTTATAGAGTTTTTTTTTATTTTACCCTAAATTGCTCATTATTATAACAAAAAAGACAGAATTATAATCATCTGATAGTAAACTCATTGATTTATATGTTTTGACATTTAAAATTTAGTTTTAATTTTTCACCCAATTTAGGAAAACAATTTAAGTGAAGAATTTGGCTAAAAATCTTTTACTACTTCGTGTTAAAAAAGACCAAATTTTTTTATTTATTTACTTGAATGACCAAAAGTCAAATTCATTTGTTTATGCCTCAGACTTTATGTGTTTTAATTGCTGAACTTTAATTAACGTTTCATTAATTTTTTGTGTAAGATCGCCCGACATTACAAAAATAATCAGTTTGAGAGAATCGGTCATTCTTTTATCCTCATATTTCTGTTAGTTTTTATTATTATAGTTTATTATAGCAGAACAGCAGCAGTTCCATTAGAAATGTAAGAAAAAACAATTTATTCAAAATGTTCCAAACAAAATAATCCAAAGATTTCCAGTTGGAAATCAGAAAAAAATCGGTCCAGATTTCAATAAATATTTTATTTGATTTTTTTCGTTTTATTTCGTAGTTTTACCCGACATATTATACGAAATATTCATCCATATATAAAAGTGAGATTAAGCTGCAAAAGTAAAAGTCGAGTCACTGACAGAAAAATATACGTGTTAGTACACATTTATGCTTATTCATTGTTGCGTGGTAGAACGTGTAGTACCACTGCCAAATGCTAGGTGGCGGTATGCGTTGTTTTGCTGCAGCTGGAGCTGATGTAGCATCAAGGTTTTCAGCGTTTTTGGGAAAGTTTGAAACTTTAAATATCATTTAAAGTTCTGACTGATAAACCGCAGTGAAAGCAACATTTTCTAGATTTTTCTGGAGAGGCGGAGCCTTCACCTGACCCTATCAGAGCTGTAACGGCGAGGCTTTCTTCTATTGATGCTGCGGACCAACAAAGCAGGAAGGCGTCCCATGATGCACTGCACTCGTCTAGCGAATCTACATACAGGTCAATTGAATTTATTCTGAGTTTTGTCGGTGAGCGTTCACCTCCAGCCGGAGACGGTGGCGCCCCCTACAGGTCCGGTTCTGCTTCTCGATCACAGATCCGAAGACAAACCGAACAGAACGATGATGGTTAAATTCATTGTTTAATTTTTAAATCATTTGAAACCCAAACAAATCAGCAAACGTTTAATAAATCCAAACAACGAAACATTTTCCCTCCAGGTATTTTTTTTTATTTTTATTTTTTGGCTCCTAATGAAGTAAATTCCAGTAAAAATCCACTAATAACTGATGCGATTACATTCATTAACATAATTTATTCCCATTTTTATTTTGTTTAATATTTGTGGTCAAAGTTATCACATTTTTTTTTTGGTAATTAGGAAATTATTATTATTATTTGCACAAAATAAAAAATAATAGCATAATTTATTAGTATTTCTGGAGGAAAGAGAGAGTTTTATTTATTTATTTATGAATTTATTGTCTGTTAAAAGAGATTTTTTTTCTTATGTAAAGCAGATTTTCTTTAATTTAAATTAATGCTTTAAGATTTTATTTATTCTTGTTTTTTTTTTTTTGTTTTTTTAGATTTAGAAATGTTTAAACATGTTTCTGGGATGCTTAATATGTCATTTGAAAATAGGAAATGAAGTGAAGGATTGTGGGCTTTTCTATTGTGAAATCAGATTTTTCAACATATTTTTCTGAAATAGAAGAATCTGTAAACTAATTTTGTATTTAAGCTCAAACTCTCTCTGCTTCATATTCTCCATTTGAGGTTTATTTTTGTTTCTAAACCACAAACTGCTCAAAAAACCTGAAAAAGTAGCTAAACCTCAAATCTCACAGTTCGAAGCTGGAGCTTCCTCCCTGCAGCAGATGTTGTGGATCTCTGCGGCAGCGCCGCCGATCCAAAACGTGGAGCGGCGTCCTTGGCTGAGCTCCCATCAGCCCACGATAACAACAAGGGGGGGGGGGGGGGGGGGGGGACTTGCTGCAGTGATTTGTTAGTTTCCTGGAGGAAAAACTACCAGCTAAACTGTAACGCAAGAAGACGCCCATGAATGGAGCTGCTGGGGAACCCAATATGTGTTCGCCTGATGCTATCTGCCCCATGTTAAATGGGGTGACCAGCGGTCAAAAGACAAAAGAAGCAACAGAAGGACTCTGGTGCTGGTGGTGGTGGTGGAGGGGGGGGGACTTCTCTCCATCTTTCTTCATTCATTCAACATGTGGAGATTTTTGTGGATAAATAAATATATTTTGTACCGTTTAAAAGTGAAAAGATTGTCCGATTGGTCAGAAAACCTGAGCAGAAGCTTCGAGCCGTAAATCCCTGTTTGGTTGTTTGAGTCTGTAATTCCTGGCCGTGGATCGGGCCGCATCAGACTGCAGGGCTTGGCTGTCAGGGGGTGTGTCGGGTTAATTCCTCTGGGTTAAAAGGGTCACCTGACTGAAGCCTCTCCAGCTCTCCGACGCAGACAACACTGCTTCCTTATGCGGCTCGGAACTTCCCAGAGTTCAGTGCGGCGTCTTCCAGAAGTTCCAAAAACGAAAAAAACAAATGGACGATACTTGTTTTCACCGCATCTACTTTTGTTTCAGCAGTAATATAAATGTACAATGTTCTTTCTGTTCATTTTAAGTCTCCAAAAAATTGAAAATATTCAAAAAATCCCAACTTTTAAACAAGATTTTTCTTTTTTTCCGAAAATATTTGGAATTGAAATGAAATTGAAATTGAAATGAAACTTTATTTGTCATATGCAGCATCAACACAGGTCAATACTACAATGAAATGCTTTGGATGAGAATCCAGTGAAAACTCGCCAGTTTGTACATAAAAAGTAATAAGTAGGTACATAAAATAATAAGTAGTAAAATATAGAGTTAAAGATAATAATATTTACAATAAAAATACAATTTGAACATTTCGTTTGTTTGTTCCGTTCATGTAAAGAACAAATCCTCAAAACACACATCTGAAGGAGCAGAGAGAAAAAAATGAATTTTTGCATCTTTATTAAAGTAAAAGACGAGAGAATCCTCGCTGGCTCCTCCCCTCTGCCACCACGAAACTCTGACAACACATAAAATGTTCCTCGAGTTTCTTTATTTGAACGACTTTTTACAACTTTCCGTTGCTAATTCCAAACTTTTACCCCAACAAAAGAAAAACTCATATTTCCTCCTGTGATGATCGTTTTCTGAAGTAAAAGCAAAATAACTTTAGTAAACTCTCTGGCGCTTCTTTTAACTCTTTCAAATTTAAAATAGTATGAATAAAGAATCTTTTTTTCTGTATGAAAAAACTCTTTCCTGCAGTAAAAGCAGTAAATTGGTTTTAATATAAGACCACAATCTGAACATAATAACTTTTTATTTGCACATTACAAGATAAATGATACTTAACATTCTTTGAAACAAACATTTTTTAGCCACTTTACTTCAAAAATCTGATTAGTTAGACGGATTTTCATTAAAAATTAGCCCAAATATTCTACACTCAAATCCGTTCTTCATTTTTACTTCATCCACTGCATAATGGAAATAGATGAAAAAATATTAAAATGTGAAATGTAGTTCTTTAAATAAGCAAAAACACATTCCAATGTTGTTAGAAAAATGGTTTTCACAAGAATTATTCTATTTAAGAAACAAAAACTAGTCAGATAGACATGATTTCCCAAAACTAAGACTGAAAAACTGAAAAAGACAAAAACTAAAAGTTTTTTCCCGAATTTTTTTATCTTCTTAAGATTCAATTCAGTCAATGGAAACCGTTTTATTTCTTGTTTTTATGAATAAAAAAAAACATCTGTTTCTAGTTCAATGAAGGAAATCAATATTTAAATGCAACCATTTTGATTTCAAGAACTTTCAAAAAATGTTTCAGATTTTTTTTCCTGAACAAAAAATCAGAGTGTCATCTGCAAAAAGAGTGTTTGCGAATGTCAATATTATATAATTTGTTCAATATTTGTACATTCTGTGATATGACCCATAAATAACTGGTTAATCGCTCAAGAGTGACTCATTTTACCTCTAAAATACAAAATTTAAATGAAAATAAAGTGATCAAATGTATCGAAAGCCTTTTGTAAACCAATAATTAAAACAACACAAAGTTATCAAACTATAAATACCCAAACATTACCAATTTTAGTATCTATTAAAATATTGATTACTAACTAATAAAGGAGTAAATAAAAGTGTCAATTCTGGATATTTTTAGTTATAGAGTTACTGAGTTAAACACCCCCCAGCCCACAACATAATGAACTGCTCCATCAGTCATGTGACCAGAGATTCTACAGAGTTTGTACTTTTAATTTGAAGTTGTTTACCTGACCCCCCAAAAAAAAATCAATAAGAATCTTAAAGTTTGGTTTACACCGAGTCGTGACGCGCATTAGCACGAGGTGTTCACACTGGACAACCAGGGATGGGCTTCTTCTTCTTCTTCTTCTTCTTCTTCAGTTTACCAGTGCATGTCACCACCTACAGTTGGAAGAGGTTTGGATCCAAATCTGGTTAATCTTGTTCCAGACATTTTCTCTCAGCTCTATTCCGATATATGAAAGACTTGGAGTGGTTTCATTCGGCACAAACTTAAATTATTAATTTCTCCTTCACGATGAATTTTTGGTACTTCTGTGTCTTAAAAAGAACCCCATCCATACGTCAATGCCAAATCTGAGCGTAAATATAAGAGTTTTGAACATAGACTTGTCATTGGACGTGTTGGATGTTCATTACCATGTGAATTAAGTTTAATTGGTAGCATAATTAGTAACAGGTAATCTTAAATGGATGGTATCTCTTATTGTATATTTTCATCACTTTCTGCTGAAATGTTTTCATTTATCTCTCATAATTGATAAGACTTGGATTGGTTTGAACAAAAGTCACATTTAATAACTTTTTTTTTTAAATTAAACAAATTAGTTTGTGAACATGAGATGTTAAAAAGTATGTAATTTAATCCCTTAACTTTGGATCTAGAAACGTAGTGAAAACAGAAAAACTCTCTCCAGGTTTGTCAGGACAACACGTTCTCATTCCCATCTTTTAACCCTTCCGAGGCTTGTTTACATAAAATTGGGGTCATCTGGACCCCACAGGACAGAGGGCTGAACTATTTTTTTCAATAATTGTCAATCTTCACTCGTGTCCAATGACAGACATAAAGTCTTGTCTACCTTTGTCATGGAAGGGCTAATGCCTAAATGTAAGGGTAGATCTGGACCCCATAAGAGACCACGAGGGTTTTAAGGACCCCTCTGTGTCAAAAATGTATGTTTTGGGTGCCCCCAACTCGTCATTTTTGACGTGTTTTGTGAAATTGCGGGCCACAACCCTCGAGACACGATACTGGATTTCCCCAGGACGAGTCCAGTACCTTTATCCAAACCCAGTACCCTAACTCGGGTGCGTTACATGTCCATATCGTGGTACCCTGGACGTGGTAGTGAGCGCGGAAAGGGCTAGTGTACATACTAGTGTACTGGTGCAATCCATGTCCTGGTATTCTAACTCGGCACTGGACGTGGTACCAGACACAGTACCGGGCGTAAAAGGAGCTCCGTCTCCCGGGTGCTGGACCAGTTCCGGTTAGGGGTCCGGAGGTTGGGGACTCCTGATTTAATGGCCAGTATGTCAAAAATGACGACCCATTCTTGACACAGAGGAGTTGAGTTAGTGAGAATATGTTGGTTCATCACTAGAATCCCACTGAACCTCCCAGACTCAGATCTTCTTCTTCTTCTTCTTCTTCTTCTTCTTCTTCTTCTTCTTCTTCTTCTTCTTCTTCTTCTTCTTCTTCTTCTTCTTCATGACGACGACCTGACGTGTCATTTTAACCGTGGATGAGGTCATTCCAGAGGAACCGGAGCGGACCGCGATGCTGTGTGAAGTATGACGGGCGGGTCAGGGGTGCAGGGCTCCGTGTGACTCCAAATCCGTTGACTTAACTTAAAGGAATTTGTGCGTTTCAACACTAATTTGCTTCACTTTCCGATGTTTTATGGGATCGGCTCCAGACATTTTTACTCTGAGATTCTTCGGACGTGAAGATCCGAAGTTTAGGAAGTTGCAGAATTTTGTGGAAGTTCTTCTAAATGCTGGATTCTTCGGGAGGAAATAACTGCCTTCATCTCAGAGGCGGAGAAGTTTCAAAGTCCAGAAAACTTGAGATGGAAGAATGTCAGAAGATCGGCCCAGGCGCTGGGTGTCAGAATTAAGTAGCATAAATATGAAACAAGCCTGTGTGTTTGTGTGTTGTCAGGCTGGGGGCTGTGGTGGTGGTGGGGGCAGTTATAAATGTGAAGGACAAAGAAAACAGTCGACGGGTCGTGAATAATTGTTTTAATGAGTGTGTAAAGGCAGGCGCTCAGAGAGGGCCTGTCAGGTTAAACAAACTCTCCCAATCCGATTGTCAAAGTGCAAAGTGCTGTTGTTTCACCCCCCCCCCCCCCAACTCCTTCCTTCCTTCTTTCCTTGTCATTAGTTACCCCCTCCCCCCTCCCCCCACCTGGTTCAGTCCTGCCAATTATAAGACAATAATATTTTCTCAAACCTGGTGTGATCTTTGGTGGAGTTGTTTGAAAGGCCGCCGGTGTCGGCGCGCTCCGCTGCTCCCCGTCAAAGAGCATCAGGAGGGGCCGGGCAAAAGCCGACTTCAGACTGCGGCGCGGCGGCGAGGCCGGTCCTCCTCGCTGCTGCAAGCAGCACGCTCCTCCGGGGTCCCAGATCCGCACGGGAACGCCGGGATTCAGTAAGTGTTTTCCATGAATCGTTCCATTTATCATCCGATCATTTATTTAGTTTAAAATGTAGTTTTCAAAGTTCCACTCCAATGAAAATTGAAAGTAAATCTAGAATTGAGTGTTTGTTTATTCAAATTATTGTAAATCCAGAGACAAAAACATGCAGTTTGAGAAAAATCTTATTTGCTATGTAAAGACTCACTGGGCGGAGCCACAAGCTCCATGCTCCACCCAATTCTGACAAATAACTCAATTTTATCTATGATTTCATTAATTGTCTTAAATCTTCAAATAAAACCATTTTAACTCTCACCAATGTAAAATAAAGCCATTTTAGATACCAGTAGAGATGTATATCGGGTAGTAGAGGTGCCACAAACGATTATTTTAATAGTCGATTAATCACCGATTATTTTTCCGATTAGTCGTCTCAACGGGTCATACTCAAACTGGACGTACAGCACACGTCTTAACCATCATTAGCTTTAAACGAACTAAAATCTAGATATACAGCGTTACCTGAAATAATGCTAGTGTAATTGTTTTAAGCTGAATTTGGTAGCTAAAATCGCTGAAGCTAATAGCTGAAAATGCTAAAGCTGAAAGCTAGTTAAAATATAAGTTAAATGCCAAATTAGTCTAAAAAAAAGCCTAAGTTAACCAAAACAGCTAGCATGCAGCTTAAATACTAGCCAAACTCCAAAATAGGTAAAAGTATCGCCAAACAAAATATCGCGATATATCGCTGAATCGATATTTCCCCTTCACTGCTAGTTTTCTTAGTCGCAATTATTTGAGTTTTTCAGGTCATTTTTATGTACTTGTTTGTATTATTATAAATACTTTTAAATTCTGAAGTATTTTATTTGTTTTGCGTTCTTGTGGCAAGTTAATAAAGATAAATTCATGAACATCTTTGTTTTCCTCGTCTGAGCACGAATCTGGCTCAAAACTGGATATTGTTTGTTGAAATTATGTTGATTTGGGGTTTGTAAAGTAGATAATGTAAACAGAGAGCTCGCAGTAATGGAGAGGGGGAGGGGGGCGGGGTTGTTCGTTCTACGTAAAAGGGGAAAACTTTTGAAATACTCCAAGGATGATTGGACTGGGACTTGACCACACGGGCTCCATGGTATGGAGAGAAAATAGTATCATTCTCATTAGTGTGTTCGTTATAGTTGATTGTGTGTGTAATTATTGATTTTTAACTCATAATACATTTGGTGCATAAGTATAAAATTAAGAAATTTAAAAAAAATACAATCTAGACGTGCACAAATTAAAATGACTACACAAATCTTTAAAAACTACGCGTGAGTCGCTTGTTACGCACACACAAAACCACATTTACGCTCAAATCTGCTTTGAAACTCTTTTCATGATTGAAAAGATTCATCCGTAAGTGATGCGTTTAAATGCTACTTGAATGCTCGGTCATCAGAGTTTTCAAATCAAGAATTGCGCGCACACAAATGGAAATGATACTGTTTTCACTCCGTACAATGATGGCGTACTGGTCCAGATAACAGCTGGACCTTTCTGTGTGGAGTTACATTTTCTTCTTGTGGGTTTTCTCTGGTCACAGTCCAAAAAAATATTGTAATAAGGAACTTCAGTGTCAGGTTAGAAAACATGAAGGCCCTCGAGGCCTGGATTTGGACACCCTGATCTAGACTGTAAGAGACCTGCTTTTGCCAACCGTGGCTGCGTCGCTCCACCAACCCCATAAAAAGGGATAAAGGGACAAAACTTGCAACTTTTCCTTAAAATATTATATTCACAGCTTTTGTCTTTGATGATGTCATCACCTTAAGATGATTGGAAGCAGCTGGACAGCAGAAAAGCTCCTTATAGAGCATTTTCTCACAAAATCTGGCCACAGAGAAAAAGTGTTAATTAAAAAAATATTAATTAAAATTATTAATAAAATTAATAGCCGGAAGTCCCTCCCCCTGCCGTTTGAAGCTTTCAAACTTTTTTACCGGAACTGCGTATGCGATCATCTGATTCCTAAAGAAAAAAGCGTCACATCTCCAGCTTTTTCTCCAGAAGTAAACGAGTACAACTACACGAAATTAAACACTTGTTGATGTTGACAGAAATCATCTTGGACTCTAAACTGTTAGACAGTTACAGTTTATCCACATTTAAGTGTTTAGAAAGCTGATAATTCGGAAAAAAAGTCGTTAAAATTTGATTTTTGAAAGAGTTTCAGCTCACGCAACCGGCTAAAGTTGCAAAATTTTAACTTCCGCCGACTTTTATTTAACCAGAGGACCCTCACAAACAAAGATGGAGGCTTGTTTTATTAGAGCTGAAGGTCAAAGGAAGCTCAAACACTTTTAAATGTATAACTAACTTAAGTCAAAACGATTATCACCAATGTTTTCTGGAAAAAGAAAACAATTTTTTTGTCAAGCTTATGTTTAAATCCAGAATACATTTGATTGTTTAATATTCTTCTATTTAACTTTATTTATAAAGCGCTTTAACACAATTTGAAATTGAAACGAACCGCTAAAACATTAGAGGCGAAAAATGTAAAATAAATAAGTGAACAAAAAGATAAAAACAGGAAGAACATGATAAAATAATTAAACACTGAAGGTAAAAACAATAAAACTTGTCTCATGTCAACTTTTTTATCAATCCACAGGATTATTTATTGTTTCTTTCTAGTTTGAATGAAAGTTGTGTTTTTAACATCTTCTCTGATGATAGAGATCATCGATTAAGAAATTTAAACTCAAAATAGCAAAAAGAGCTAAACAGGATTTGTAGTTTTACCTTTAAAAATAAAGTAAACAAAGTCCTGACATTCACTATTTTATCCCTAAAACAGAGATTCATCCAGAAAACATGATATTTTCTTTAAATTCCAAAATAAATGAAAGCAGGACTTTCATGTTTGCAGATCCAGAATCCAAAAGGTTTAACAGGATTTTTTTTTTTTTTTTTTTTGTAAAGAGCTCAGCAGCTAAAAGGCCGGTTAATGTGGCGCAGAAAGCGACAGAAAACGTAATGAGGTGCAACAGAAATGTGTCAGCGGCAGCTTTGCTCACTTAATGCTGACTAACTGTGTGTTTTTCTTGTATCAGTGACTCTTTGTTGTTATCGTGTTTTCCAATTGTACGGATAAGCCCGGTGTGTCGGAGCGCGCGCCTTCGACAAAGGAGGGCTTAGTTTGTATCAGGTGACCGGCGTGTTGAAGCGCTCGCCGCACAGATGGAAACACACAAACACTCACTCCTCTGAGATTTTCAGAACCAATAATGAGGAGACAAAATGGGTTTTTTCAGGATTAAAGCGCCACAAGTGGATCTTTTCTTCCCTGGAATAAAATAAAAAAAAGACATAAATATAAATGTAGTTTTAGAGAGAGTCAGTCCTCAGAATTCCTCCTCTGCTTCATCCGATTAAAGGAGGAGTTGAAAACTTTTTATTTAATTTAGTGCAGAAACAATTGTAGTTTTTGCAGAGTTGTGTCCAAAATTCTTCACTTCTCACTACATTTCTATATAAGAGTTTAGCAGAAACTCCAAACTCAAGGGAACTGGAAATTTCCCAGAATTCTCTGCATAAAATCAGTGTGCATTGCTGCTGACTAAATTGGCAAATATAGACCACAATGCATTGCGTTTGAACCTATATCATATGCAGATGTAAATGTACAAAATATTTATGTTTTTCGATCAAATTGCTTACTCTTTTGTTAGATTTTGTGGCAATTTGCTTTTTTTTAATTAATTTTTTTGACGTTCTTGTTCAAAAATTAATTAAAAAAACAATTTTAGTTGAAAAAAACATTTTTTAAAATATTTTTTTTTAGAATCCGTTCAAGTTTCATCATCAGAACTGAGTGGATTCATAAATTGTTTTTGTAAATTATTTTACTTTGAGTTTGTCACATTTGCCATTTAAAGACAAATAGTAGTAAACATGGTTTAAAAATCTACAACACTAGATATTCCTCCACTAGATATATCAAAACAAATCCCACTTTATTGGTGTAGCACTTTTCCAAATCAAAGTAACTAAAGTATACATAGTTGCGCCCCAAAACAAAAAGTAAAAATGTCCTCCTTCCAGTGTTCAGATAAAAACTATAGATCCACCAGGAAACAGGAGTCCAAAAAAAAAAAAAAGAAAAATACTCTAGCTTTTGTGGGGAGGTCATCCTTTTTTATTTTAGTTTAGAGTTTACAGGGATTTAAGAGTGGGAGGAGCTTTGAACAGTTTACGGTTGCCATGACTACAGAGTTAAGTTTTTTTTAGGAATATTTGTTTTTTTTTAATGTCCAAATTTAAGAAGTAAACTTAAGTAAAATAATTAGAGTTTATATAACTTTAGAGGATTGTTTATGTTTAATCTTGTAACATTGTGCTGTTTAAATAAAGTTTTTTTATGTTTTGTCTCACCATGATTCAGTTTTAATCCTCCTGACTTTATACAGTACCCAGGGAATTTTTAAAGTCCAATCTTTAAGATTTTCAAAATAAAGTGTCCGTTTTCTGAGTCCTGCAAACCGCAGTTCTTCGTACTACTTTTGTTTTTTTTTTTTTTTTCAATTAAATACTAATTAAAGATTATATTCATGAATTCTGTTTTTACAGAATAACCACAGATTCAGTAAAAAAAACTGGTTTCTGAGCAGAAAAAGTGTCTGTTTATCTTCTAATAAGTATAATTTGTGCAGAAAATAACCCAACCAGAAGAGTTTTTTTTTACTTGACATATTTGTTAATTATTAATTATGTTAAAAGTCTATATTTAATTAAGCATTATATATTTTATTGTAATTCTGCTAATAAAGAAATAATAAATAAATATCTAATTCCTCTGATTTTACTTCTTTAAAATATTTTATTTAAATTTATGTTTTAAAAATGTATTATTTAAATATATTTTTTAACTTAAAGTACTGAATTTCGCTTTAAAGTAAATAAAAAAACGGTTTCTTTGAATACATATGTGTTCTCTGCTGATGGTTTGTGGTTTGTTGCCCTCCACATGTCGTGACGGACGACTCGGTTCTCGTCCGACCGGACAGACAGGAAGCATTATCGATCTGTTTGCGTGAGGCGTGCTGACCGGCGGATCCGCCGGCGGCCTCGGGGTCGCTCTGCCGCCGACACTCCTTTCATTTCTGCCCGCATTTGTCAGTTTATGCTCAGTGGGCCGAACAAAACACTGTTTTGAGCCTTAAAAGATGACGGGGTGGAAGCTGGGCAAACTGTGCAAAATAACATTTGGAAATGACTCGCTTTCCCTTCAGCAAAAGAGGGTTGGCTTTAGACCCTTTCAGTACATTTTAACTGGAATTTCTTTTAAAAATCTGAGATCATCTGTGACTGAAATCCGTTTTGTTTCTTAAGTGACACAAAAAAAGATAAAAACGTGAAGTTCTGCAGCAGATACCTCAAACTGGATTTATTCTCCTATTTTTTAAGTCCGTGACTGAAATTTTTGGAGGGTTTTTTAGCTCTTTAACACCTGAGGCGTCGCAGGTGGCGCCTAAACATAAAAAAATCTTAAACTTTTCAACCATTAACACCATAATTCCAGTAGATTTTGAAGGAGAAAAGCGGCGTGAACCACCTGTTCCCTTCACTGCAGCTGAGAGCTCTCTGTTTACACTCCTGCTAGCTTACAGCCCCTCACACATTATCGGTGCAACAAAAACGGCAAGATGATTGAACGAGGTAAACCATCAGAATGGGGCGGAGCAAAGAGCTTGTGGCCCCGCCTATTACATTTTCTACATAACAAACTCTTCATCTGTACAAGTACAGGTCGTATACTTTTGCTTTATTTTTGTTTTTTTGTTTTATGGAGTGTAGCACCCTCAAGGAATTAGCATGAGCACGATGATTTTTAAGACAGGGTTTATTGGGTCTTCACAACCAGTGAGAACTCGTGGGCTGGCATCCACGAGGGGCTAAATAACTTGTTTGGCTTGAAAGTTCTTTCTTTCCTTCCGAGAGCTTCACGTGTCTACGGCAGTGCGCGCCTAGCAAGGGGTGTGCGCACTTAAAATGAGTCCGGGCGGAACCCTTTTTAATATAAATTGTTCCACATGCTTTTGCCACTAGATGGCGCATGTTAAATAGAAATAAAAACACCAAAATGAATGTATAAATATTTAGGGCTGTTACATGGAGGATGGTCGTGTCCCACTCCCCCCTCCCCCCTCCCCAGTCACTTTATAGTGGGTCCGCCATTTTCTAGTGCTGTCTGCATCTACTAATTTCAAATCGAGGGCACTCGGAATTCCCCGGAAGTCTTTGCTAGCATACATCGATGGTCACTAGATTAGCAGAAATTGACCACGATGCATTGCGATCGAACAATTTTGAACAGAAAACGTGTTTAAATGCAATATTTGAATAAACCATCCACATTACCTCCTTCAGAACACAGTGGAGTCATAAATAAACGCCGCGAAATGTTCGTTTTTATTTGATTTTTCATTTTGTGAAATCGATGACGTCATATCCGGATTTTAGAAAAATGAAAGTAAAGTAGTGAGCGTCGTGTCCGAATTAGCTTTAAAATCCAGAGTAGTTATGGATTAGGGAGGGGACTCGGACACAGCCGATGATCGTGGTGTTTGTACGTGTTAGACCTCAGATCAGACTGGACGATCTGATGGTAATCAGATTACTAAGTGGAGGAAAATAAACCAATCTGTAGTGAAGTGGGAGGAGTCCATCAGCGTTGAATCTCCATCCTGACGTGTGTCGTATGAAGGACCGCCTGCCCGCGGTCGCGCGTCGCGCTGATCCAGGCGCGGATCGGCCCATATGTAACCGGCGCCGGCGGTCTACGGCGATGTCAGCTACCCACCGACCCGTTTATGATTCTAACAGTTCATGTAAATGTTTGTCTGTGTGTAGATTTGAATAAAATCACAACCATTCATCAGGAAGGCATTGTGTTTCCAAAATCTAACTTGTTTATTTTTTAAAAAGTTTAAAAATATCATTCATTTGTTGCACTTTACACAAAAAAATTATTTTTTTGATGATCAGAGTTTTTTTCCTTTTAAAATCGGGCCAAAAATGATCATTTCATGGTCATTTTACTGTGTCTTCTAAGCCGTGTCTCATTGGTTTTATACCAGTCCAATATGGCGGCGCTCTTTACAGATGTCGGACAAAAGTAAAACGCCTGAATGTCATCTCCACTGGTATTAACCTCTATGGTCTGCTCCTGGTAGCAGACAAGATGGTGGCTGAAAACGGAAATTCCACACAGTTTCAGAGTTGAAGCCACTTTAATTAAAAGCGTTCCGCTTAAAAGAGAGTAAACGCTTCATTAATGGATGTTTTTAGACTGGAGCTTTAGTGTTTACGTTTAGCTTCAACCTTTAACGTGAATCAGATCTATCGTGGATCAAATTTAGTTATAAAAGGTTATTTTAGTGTTTTTTTGACCAATAAATACGTTTTATTTCAATTGAAATGTGTAGTTGGGATGGGTTTATGAAGTTCCGGTCTTTGACCAATCAGAATCCTTCCCTTCTTCCTTCATTTATCCCTCCAAATGAAAAAATATTCTCTCATATTTCAGACATCAGTTTCGTTTGATGACATCATCAATAATCGCCGGTCCGCCAGTACTTGAATATACATAACAACAGCGGTTTTCTAACTTTAAAAAGCTCACGCTACAACAAAAAAGTCTTTACTTACATTTAAATGGAAACTTCTGTTAATAAAATATATTTATTTTAGATATACATAAAAATGTAAATTCAAATGGAGGAATAGGGAGAAGGGGAATCATTCGGACCTTGGACTTGGACTTTTGTTGATTTAAATCAGGGGTCGCCTGATTTGGCCCCGCCCCCAAACACAATCAGAGACGCTGTTTTTTTTTCTTTTTAATCTGGACGATTGAGACTTTTTATTCCATCTTTCTGTCTTCTGAACTGTAAAGGAAGAGAACAAACGATAAAAAATAATTTTTTTATGTTTTAGTATGGTTTGTTTTCTGTGAAGATTCACAGAAAACTGTAAATAGACAAGGTAACAAATAAGAAAGGGTTGGGACCACAAAAGAATTTTCTTCTACCCACTCCTTTTCAAACAACTTTACTTGTATATTTGTATTTTTTCAATTCTTATATTTGTATTTGTAGATTCTTATGCTTATTTTGTATTTTTGTACTTTTAAATTCTTATATTTGTATTTTTCAAATTCTTATTTTATTTTCATTTTGTGTTTGAAACAAAGAACAATAAAAAAAAAAAAAAAAGATTACTCATCTTCTAGAAATTAATTATTTATAATTTGGCTATATGTAGCTTTCTGTAAAACTATAATTGTTTCATATACATCAGAAAAGAAAACAGTTATGTGACCCACAAGAGAAAAAGTAAATTTAAAGTTAAAATATGAGTTTAGTTGTTTAGCTTCTGTGATCGGAATAATTGTTCATATTTTACACTAATATAGTAGATTATTTGTGTTTTTCATGAAGCTAAATAAGCATCAATGTGTTACGGTAGTGAAGCGTTTTTTCAGCTATAGTGTGTATATATTCCATTCATAAAAAGTGTTTTGCGAGTTGAGGGTTAATTGCTGTCGTGTTTTTTGTCTTGTGTTTTGTTAAAAAAATTCTCCATTTGATTAATTTTGGCTGCTGTATTTTATACTTTAAAGTCTGAAAAATAATGAGTTCAAAAATGCAAATTTCTGTTTTATAAATGTGTTTCTCATCATCATAGAAATGCTACAAGAATAAGTCAAAAATACAGAATTCATCGGAGTCTTTCGCTATAAAAAGTTACATCATCACTTTTTTCAGGTAATTTTTTACCTGATATAATATATCCAATAAAAAGTATTTTTTTAAATAAAAATAGATCAAATTGTGATAAATTAGAGAGATTTTCTTTAACTTCAAAATGTGTTTATGTGACAAAATGGAAAATAGGAAGATCTTAAAAAGATGCTTGAAAATAAGGAATTTGAGAAGAAGAAAATTCCTAAAAAAAACCCAATCCTGATAGTGAACACTTGATGTCTGGTCCACTCATTCCTGGGACATGCGGGATTTAGGTAAATCACTCAGGTAAACCAGGTAAAAACTTTAGCTCGGGTGAAAATCAGGGTTAAATAGGGTTAAAGAAAGATGACCTTCTTCTTTATTTTGAGATCCATTTCCAAAACTGTTAAATTAAACCGTCAAATGTCAAAAGTCAATTGTTGCTTTCTGTGAAAGAAAATCCCCTTTTTTCTTGGATTAATTGCCTTTTTTTTTATTTTCGTAGTAATTCTGTTTCCTTTGTGCAGGTTTAGAAGTCCAGAGCGGGAAAAGTGAACCCTCGTGGTTTGAAAGGTGAACCCGCAGACGCCGAACCCGGTTCGGCCCGCTCTGAAGCCGCCGCTCCGCCTGCTGACGGGAGCGGCGCTTCGGCTGGCGGAACCTCCCGCCCGGCCGCCGCCTGCAGGAGGCCTGGATTTACCAACCATTAAGCTCTCAAGAGTCTTTGTTTGAACTGTATTTCCGTGGGCATTTTCTCCTAATTGCCTGTCAAAATTGACTCAACCATCAAGCTTGAGCGTTCATTAACCAGCTCTACCTGAAACACATCCGAGTGATTAAAAGAGTGAAAAAAATGTGCTGCTTTACAGTTCCACTCAGCGCTCCAGGTGATCTATTTTGGTATTTCTGAGTCAATAAGCTCTGAAACAAACAAACGTGTCATTAAGGCAAAGTCCAGCGTTTATCTGGACGTAGATATTCACAGCTGCAGTCTTCTTCTGATAATCATGACAATTATATTAAGACTCTAATGAATCAGATTTAGCCGTCCAGCACAGATGGCCGTCCTTCCTGCCTCTGCTTCTGTTGGTGGTCTCTTCCTGTTAAATGGGATTCTCCGCTGTCGCCCGCTGCCTCGCGTGGCGCGCGCGGCCCGATCGATAAAAAGTTCCAGAGCAATCTGCTGGTTGCTTCAGCGGAGCTATTTCTGATAGATCCACGGTCTGGAAACGAGAAGGATTTAAAGATGGACGCTCACCCTACGACGGAGTATTAGGGTCACCGAAAAAAAAAAAAAAGTAATGTTACAAGTTTTTTTCTCGTAGATATACGACTTTAAATCTCGTAAATTTATGAGAAAAAAGTCGTAACTGCTAAATTATGAGAATAAAGTCGAATATTTATGACTTTAAAAGTCATAGGTTAAATTTACAACTTTTAAAGTCGTATATTTATGAGAAAAAAACGTCTAAATCTACGGGATTTGAAGTCGTAAATCTACGAGATTAAAAGTCGTAATTTAATGAGAAAAGAACCAAAGTTGTCTGTTTATCAGAGCCGTGCTTGAAGATGAAAGACGTGGAGAATCTGGTGTAGATTATGTCCAGATCGGTGTTAAAAGCAAAGAAATTCTGAACCTTTTGGCGATTCAAAATCAAATTATTTCCGGGTTTGGTGTCGGTAGTGCGTGTGTTGTCTTGCGTATCTTCAAGTAAGCAAAAGAGGCGCTATTATTGTGTTAAACAGACTTTTTATTAACAGTTTCTTCTTACTGCTGCACTGTGCATGACTAGCGCTCATCTGCTAGCTTACTACTTGCCGTGCACCGAACATGTGACCAGTCGCTTGGCATTCTGGGTAATGCAGTTTGTAAACAGCTAACTTCAATACACAACAGTGCGGAGTTTCATATGTAAAATAAAGAGCTCAGAGATACACGTTCATCAGGATCGTCACTTTATTACGTCTTTCATTTCCTTACATCATGTCTCTGTCATGCTCAGAAACCAAAAGAGAATGTAAACAGAGCTCCGGACGCCTCCTTCTCCAAATGAAACGTCCCGTCTCGACACAAAACAACATTGAGAAATGACAACGTTAGCACAAGAACATTGAAAATTCCAAAAACTCGTCCTCTTCAGACGAAAGCATCACAGAGTTGGAGGAGATCTGGTCTGTCGTAGAGGAAGAAATGACTGAAGTGGACAGCTGGAGGATATGGACCGCTTCATAAACGGGATCTGTAGAGATCCTGCAAGCAGCATAAACAAATAATACATTAATACACTGTAAATCAAATAAAGGAACTTCAAAAAAATTGGAATATTTTAAACATTCAGTTTACCTGATGAAATCCAAGATGCTTTTCAGAGTTTGGTTGGTCTGCTTCAGTTCACCGCATAAATTCGCTGGAATGTAGACTCCCCTCGATTTTAATAAAGTTATGAGAAAAAAGTCATAAATCTACGAGATTAAAACTCATACATTTACGAGATTTAAAGTCGTATATCTACGAGAAAAAAACTTGTAATATTACTTTTTTTTTTTTTTTCGGTGACCCTAATACTCCGTCGTACTCACCCTGAACAGGCAGGAAGGTTGTAAAATTACATAAAATTAGTATTAAACTGTAAAAAAAAACAACTGAGGATCAGGATCGCTGCACTAAACCGGATGTCACACGTTTGATCCAACTGTTAAAGCATGGTGGCGGAGGGATAATCATATGGACTGCACTGAGAAAAAGAGAAGCTCCAACAAAAACAACAAACCGATTTTTTTTTTAAAATGTTATTAATTAATTTTCTAAAAAATCTGGATTAAGAAAAGACACTTTTTAAAATTATTTATTTATTATTTTGTGAAGTAAAAGCCAAAAAAAAAATATCAAAGCTCCAACAAACCACATAAGAGGCTCCTTAGCTCAGATCATCTGGGTTTTTGTTTTTTTCTATTTTCTGTACTTGTATCTAAAGAGTATTAAATCTTCATTACTTCAAGATAAACGAGCTAAATAGCAACGCTGAGCGCTCTTATTGTGAAAGGACCAAACTGGAGGAAACAGGACTTCTTGTCAGATATAAATAACTTTAATATTTACTTTTCTCACCTCATTTTTCCCCTATTTAAAAAGGAAGGAAGTAAACATATTTTAAGATGTAAAATATGAACAGGTGGAGCTACAAATGGAGAATAACAATAAATACTTCTATTGTTTCAACAATTTCTAGTTTTTCTTTGTGCTGCAGATCAATGGAGCCTGAAATTTCCTGTGAATTTAGCATTTTGTGAGTGCAAATTGGCATTTTATGACCACAAAATTAGCAAAAAATATCAATTTATGAGCACAAAACACTCATTTGTGCGCATAAAATGCTAATTTGAGGAAGAATTTCATTTTTTTTCTTTTAAAAATAAAAAAAAAGAAATAAAAGAAATGAAAATAAAAAAAAAAATAGAATAAAATAAATACAAATAAAATAAAATAAATAAAAATAATTTAATATTTAATGTCGCTTCCAGGACTCCAAAACTGAAAGAACAAAGTTTTTTTGGTTTGAAATGAACCTCAGAACCCTAAAAGCTAACCTTCTTGAAGGATGATTGTTGGAAGAAGCTGTTATCCTGCAGATTTAACCTGAGCTGAAGGAGGAATGTGTGTCTTTTTTTTCCTCTTTCTGCCTGGAGCTGCTCTCTTCATCACTCTGACAGACTGGAGTCACTGTCAGCCCTGAAGAGCATGCTGGGCTGAGCCCTTCAAATATCACACATGCAGCAGCAGACAATCAAACCAACAAGGTAGCGGCCTGTCAGGCGGCGAGTGCGAGCAGGAAGGTGCTCCCTCAGTCCCAGGACGCCAGATGACAGCGCAAAAGCACCGGAGAGCACGGAGGGCGGGCGGTCTGTCAGAACTGAAGCCGCAACAAAGATGTAAAACAATAGAGGACAGGAATTAATAGATAGAAATCCTGGATTGAAGGTTTTTTTTTTATTTATTTATAAAAAATAAAAAACACTAAATATGTTTAAATATAAAAGCTTTAAGTTCAAGTCCAAACTTGAGTTCGTCTTCCAGGATTTCCATCCCGTTTGTCATTTTTCCGAGCTGGAGGCGTCTCAGAGGAAGTCCTGAAGCAGAACGGGAGAAGCCGGGATGACATTTCCGTGGAATGTGAAATCAAAGCTCGGATGAGCTCCTGTTTAAGGCCGGGACACGGAGGTAAAGCGCGGGAGGTCCTGAAGTTCTGAGGGAGCCAGAAACCCGAAAAACTTTCAACCCAGAAGAGTTTTCTACTGGACTTTGAACCATCGTTTTATAATTAGTTTTATTGTTTGTTTATTTTAGGAAGCAGAAATTCAAAGTTAAATCTAAAAAAAGAGAAAAAAATGGGGTCATGGGGTCATTGGAGCCCATATAAATATATATATCATTATATTTTCAATAACTCATTCTGTACAGTTAGCATTTAGCTCAAAAAAAGGTAAAATAATAAAACCAACATTTAAAAAATCAGATACAACTTAACAAAGGTTTCTGAGCTTTTAAGATAATATTTTTTTTGATATTATATCTATTAACTACCAAGTGGTTCCCGAGGACGGCTGTGTCTGTAACTCACCGCTCCCTCAGTCAACAAAATATTCACACGTCTTAGTGCGTGACAACTCATGAGACTTTTATTTTGATATAACTTTATTTTTATTAGTTTTTACAACATAAACACAAACCAAAACCTCAATAAAAGTCAATTCTAGATGCTTCTCAGATCTATCTATAGCAGGGGTGGGCAAACTACGGCCCGGGGGCCACATGCGGCCCCTTAAACTACTTAATCTGGCCCTCCAAATTAAAATACATTGAGTCAAAAATCCTAATTATTGTTTTATTTTCATTGTATTTCTGGTTTCTTCTCATGAATGGTGTTGTTTCTCTGGCTTTCGTGTGTGTTTTTTCTGAGTCAGAAGGTGATTTTTCTGATTTTTTTTTTAGTTCGCATTTTCCTCTGAAGAACATCAACCCATTGGATCACCAAAAAGAGAACAAAAATCAAAATTTAGAAATTAAAATTCCCAAATTTTCTGTTTTTAAATTAATACATGTGAATTTTAATCCAAATTAAAGCATGTTTTTCTCTAAATTCCATATTATCTTTTTAGTTTATGAGGTTCATTACCAAATCTCTCCTTCCATCTGCTCCTTGTCCGGCTCTTATGCCAAATTTTAGAACCCTTTCTGGCCCACAAATCAAAAAGTTTGCCCACCCCTGATCTATAGTATAGTGTCCACTTGTTGGGGATATTGTTGATATCGCTCCTTGGATGGGACCGTCATGGTGCCCCAGTTCCCAGTTTGGCAGCTACCGACATAATTTTAAATAAGTATTTGTTTAATGAGAACATGTATAGATAATAAAGTTCTAAAGGACTTGTTTACCCAAGTATTTGGCTTGTTACATCCCCCACCATCTCCCAAAAACCCGTTACATTCGGACATTTCCAGAAAACATGTGAAAGGTCAACATTCATTTCTCCGCATCCACGCGAACCGCTCTGATTTGATTTTAACTGTTTGTTACTCAGTTTAGGTTTTAAGAAAAATCTTATAAGATTCTTCCAGGCGAATGAGAGTTTTACTTTAACTCAACTCTCTTGAGAAGCTACAGCAGCTCCAGCTACAGCAACTCAATGTCTACTGCCACCTAGTGTTTGGAGTAAAAAAAAAAAAGAACTGTGCATATAAAAGAAAAAAAACTGCAAATAAAAAGAATTTATTGGATATTTTTTGTAGTGCTGTGAGAAGAATGATCATTTCTTTACATTTGCAGCATTTTTGGACGCATTTGTTTTTATTCGCAACTTTTTTCATGTAAAGTATTTATTTTTTTGTATTTGTAGCATTTTTTTGCTTTTTATTTTGCAGCAATTTTTATGCAAAGTATTTATTTTATTTGTAGCATTTTTAGTAATAGCACTTTTGGTGAATTTTTTTTTATTGGCAGCATATTTTTTATTTACAGCGTTTTTTTTATTCGCAACTTTTTTCATGTAAAGTATTTATTTTTTTGCATTTGTAGCATTTTTTTGCAGCAATTCTTTTTATTTTGCAGCAATTTTTACGCAAAGTATTTATTTTTATTTGTAGCATTTTTAGTAATAGCATTTTTGGTGAATTTTTTTTTATTGGC
The DNA here is from genome assembly GCA_003999625.1 of Oryzias javanicus. Classification (NCBI taxonomy): domain Eukaryota; kingdom Metazoa; phylum Chordata; class Actinopteri; order Beloniformes; family Adrianichthyidae; genus Oryzias; species Oryzias javanicus. Next base: position 26,588,779 of record CM012458.1, read on the forward strand.
AGCATATTTTTTATTTACAGCGTTTTTTTTATTCGCAACTTTTTTCATGTAAAGTATTTATTTTTTTGCATTTGTAGCATTTTTTTGCTTTTTATTTTGCAGCAATTTTTATGCAAAGTATTTATTTTATTTGTAGCATTTTTAGTAATAGCACTTTTGGTGAATTTTTTTTTATTGGCAGCATATTTTTTATTTACAGCGTTTTTTTTATTCGCAACTTTTTTCATGTAAAGTATTTATTTTTTTGTATTTGTTGCATTTTTTTGCAGCAATTCTTTTTATTTTGCAGCAATTTAAATGCAAAGTATTTATTTTATTTGTAGCATTTTTAGTAATAGCACTTTTGGTGAATTTTTTTTTATGGCAGCATATTTTTTATTTACAGCGTTTTTTTTATTCGCAACTTTTTTCATGTAAATAATTTTTTTTTTTTTGCATTTTTTGCAGCAATTCTTTTTATTTTGCAGCAATTTTTATGCAAAGTATTTACTTTTATTTGTAGCCTTTTTAGTAATAGCATTTTTGGTGAATTTTTTTTTATTGGCAGCATATTTTTTATTTACAGCGTTTTTTTTATTCGCAACTTTTTTCATGTAAAGTATTTATTTTTTTTGTATTTGTAGCATTTTTTTGCAGCAATTCTTTTTATTTTGCAGCAATTTTTATGCAAAGTATTTATTTTTATTTGTAGCATTTTTAGTAATAGCATTTTTGGTGAATTTTTTTTTATTGGCAGCATATTTTTTATTTTCAGCATTTTTTTTTTTTTTAATTTAAATGATTTTCTTTTTATTTGCATTTCCTTTTCTTTTATTTCTGGTGTAATGGTGGCTCTCAGCCACTGTAGTTTGGGATTTTTTCATGAAAAATCAACTTTTCCGGCAGAAACGTGCTGCACCTGTGACAGGAAACGGGTCAAACTGAAGCTGAAAGAGTTTTCGAATGACTTTAGCTTAAAATCAAACAAAGAGTTGAAGCGAGTGAATGAAAGTTTCTGCGTCTCTGTGGGAAACGGCAGCTCCTGCGGTGAAGATGCACCTCCTGCTGCTCCTCACGGCGCCCGTGTTCCTGTGCGGTCATGTTAGAAACGGCAGGTGGAGGTGAGTTTTGTTAACAGGAACTCGCCGGTTCCAGCTTCATCTTTAATTCATGTTCTCTTCACAGTTGCTCTATTTTTACCCGTGTCAGCACTTTTCTTATCAGCGTCCCGTTCCGCCGACTTCAATCGTTCATTTTGCGTTGGTTGTTTTTGTGTTGCTCCTCACTTCCTGTCCGCTCCGCCGCCGTCTTTCTCCCCTCGCTGCCTGTCTGTCAGCCAACAGAGAGGCGACAGCAAGTCTCCACGCCGTAAACCGATCCGCCTCAGAGAGAGTGCGGGGCAGAGCGGGACAGGATTCTTGATATGGATCTACCTCAGAGACGGGGCCAAACAAAGCCTCACCTGTTTGCGCCGCCCTGCCTTGATCCGCCTCCTCCACCACCTCCACCGCCGCCGCCGCGCCAGCACACTCACAAGCGCTGCACTTTATCAGTTTGCGTGTTTTCCTCTCTGGTTTTATTTCCGTCGGGGAATGTGGAGGCTTTGAAACCCCCGCCCCCGTCCCCATCCATCCATCCATCCGTCCGTCGCTGTATCAGAAAGTTGCCCCATCCACTCCGCAAACTTCCCCCACCCCTTCGCCAATTTGGGTGTCCTGAATCAAGGCCTCTGGGGCAAATCCCAGACATAAAAGTTAGCATTGAGGAGCCCGGTGTCAGGTGTCAGTTAATGTGAGATACAACTAATTAGTCCATTATCGGCCCCCCGCTCTCTCCAGCTCATAAACCGGATCCACTAAAAGTCGTTTATTATTTATCAGAGTGGGTGAGAGAAAGGTGAGGAGGGAGCTTGCTGCTGTTCTGCTTTGCTTGTTCGACAGATCAAGATTGGTTTCAGTTCAGCCTGTTGGACGACGGCGGCCGGGGGGGGAACGCGCCACACACCGTTCGTGTCCCGCCAACGCCGGTACCGGGCCCGCTTTTTGTTTTTAAAGGAAGAGGAACAACATGACGGGCTCAGCTCCAGCTGATGCTTCTGTGCTCAAACTCTTTTCTGCTCTGCTGTGACATAATTTAAGTAACACTTTAATAAACAGAAATCATTATTTTGTTGGAACTTTAACAATTTTACCACCCAAAAATATATATTTAAAAAAAACACCCAAAAAAAAGCATTTTTTATTGTCTTGGTACGGAGCCCCTAATGGGACGTAAAAGTTAAAAAAAAAAAAAAAAAAAAGGAAAAAATTAATTTAAAAAAATTTAATTTTTTTTCTAAAAATACTTAGGGGCTCCATTAAAAAAAAAATGGGACGTAAAAGTAAAAAAAAAAAAAAAAGAAAAAATTAATTTAAAAAAAATATTTTTTTTTTCTAAAAATACTTAGGGGCTCCATTAAAAAAAAAAAAAAAGTTCTGGTAAATAACAGCAGCTTTTTTCCTAAAAATTAAAGTAAAAAAAAAAAATTCTGGTTAGTAGCTGACCGTATAGTAACCGTAGCACACCTGTTACTATCTGCTGCGCAGCAGTTACTTTCCAGAATTTATTTCATTTTTTACCGCCTTAACTTTCACCACAAAAAAAGTACTGGTGAACACCAGATAGTAACTTAAAAAATGTTGTGGTTACAAACTGATAAGGACCGGTTCCAATCTGGTGCGCCACTGTTCCTAACCAGAATTCTTTTTGTTTTTAAAAGAAAAGGAACAACACGACGGGCTCAGCTCCAGCTGATGCTTCTGTGCTCAAACTCTGCGGTTTTCTGCTCTGCTGTGACACAACATAATTTAAGTAGCACTTTAATAAACAGAAATCATTATTTTGTTGGAATTTTAATCATTTTACTACCCAAAAATATAAAAATAAAAAAAAAAACACCCAAAAAAATAATTTTTTTCTGCTCCTTATTGTCTTGGTACGGAGCCCCTAAAGGGACGTAAAAGTAAAAAAAAAAAAAAAAAAAAAAAAAAAAAAAAAAAATTAATTTAAAAAAATTAATTTTTTTTTCTAAAAATACTTAGGGGCTCCATTAAAAAAAAAAAAGGGACGTAAAAGTAAAAAAAAAGAAAAAATTAATTAAAAAAAATTATTTTTTTTTTCTAAAAATACTAAGAAAAGAAAAAAAAGTTCTGGTAAATAACAGCAGCTTTTTTCCTAAAAATTAAAGTAAAAAAAAAAAAAATTCTGGTTAGTAGCTGACCGTATAGTAGCCGTAGCACACCTGTTACTATCTGCTGCGCAGCAGTTACTTTCCAGAATTTATTTCATTTTTTACCGCCTTAACTTTCACCACAAAAAAAGTACTGGTGCACACCAGATAGTAACTTAAAAAATGTTGTGGTTACAAACTGATAAGGACCGGTTCCAATCTGGTGCGCCACTGTTCCTAACCAGAATTCTTTTTGTTTTTAAAAGAAAAGGAACAACACGACGGGCTCAGCTCCAGCTGATGCTTCTGTGCTCAAACTCTGCGGTTTTCTGCTCTGCTGTGACACAACATAATTTAAGTAGCACTTTAATAAACAGAAATCATTATTTTGTTGGAACTTTAATCATTTTACTACCCAAAAATATAAAAATAAAAAAAAAAACACCCAAAAAAAATAATTTTTTCTGCTCCTTATTGTCTTGGTACGGAGCCCCTAATGGGACGTAAAAGTAAAAAAAAAAAAAAAAAAAAAGAAAAAATTAATTAAAAAAATTTATTTTTTTTTCTAAAAATACTTAGGGGCTCCATTAAAAAAAAAAAAAAAAAAAAAAAAAAATTCTGGTAAATAACAGCAGCTTTTTTCCTAAAAATCAAAGTTTAAAAAAAAAATAATTCTGGTTAGTAGCTGACCGTATAGTAGCCGTAGCACACCTGTTACTATCTGCTGTACAGCAGTTACTATCCAGAATTTATTTCATTTTTTACCACTTTAACTTTCACCCCAAAAAAAGTACTGGAGCACACCAGATAGTAACTAAAAATTGAATTAAAAAATTTTGTGGTTACTAACTGATGCGGACCGGTTCCAATGTGGTGCGCCGCTGTTCCTTACCAGAATTATTTTTGGTTTTTAAAATAAATTTATATTTTTGGAAAAAAAAATGGCTTTAATTTTTGTCTTTAATGTCTCTTTAGGGGCTCCGTACCTCGGATAGTAATACACCCAATCAATATTTGTAAAAACATGTTTTCTAAATGTTTCCCAGTGTTTGGTTGAGCAGCCAGTTAAAAGGTTAATATAAACAAGTTTTTTAGCTAATGACTACAAACAAATGAAGCTTTAACCAGATCGCATATTCTTGTGTTCCCTATAAGGCTGTTGAAGGTAAAAGTTCATCAGTAGCAGCTGAAAAATGTCTGCTGCTTTCCAGAAACTCTGCCTCATCTGCTGCTGGTTACCTGGATTGTTTGGCCAATAAGGAGCTTCAATGGCAGGTTGGGTGGAGACGATGTAGGCCCTCGAGGGCCGTCTTTGGACACCCCCGTTGACTCCAGTTTTACTCGCTGTTTTTGTGGCACCAATAATGTCGTGTTGGGGTTTTAAGGGGCTGTAAGCTAGTGGGAGAGAGTGTAAATGAGGGGATGATGGGACGTCAGCAGAGGCTTACCCCTGCGCCAAAAGTCCCGCCCACAACTCAGAGGTGAATTTCTCATGAGCTTCTGCTGTTTTGAGGATATTATGTTAAAAAAAAAATGAAAAAAAGTTTTTGGATTAAACAGAATAATGAGAAACACGGAAAAATTTATCATCCAATCAGATGCACCGACCTTTTCCGGTTCCCTATTGCCCTTTTTTTTTTTTACATTTTCCAAAATCTTTTTATTCGGGCTGGGAATCGTTAAAAAAAAAAAAAAAAACTAGTCGCAAACCCGGAAAAAATTAATCGCGATTAATCGCTATAATTTTTTTTTTGTCTCAGTATTTGCCAACCACTTATTATCTGTGAATATTCACGATATAAAATCAAACACTAAACTCTACATTTAGAATATTTATTCTTGATTACTGCGGTCAGTCGATTACAAAAAAATCAGATTAATCGCACTTTTGCGTTGCGATTAATCACGATTAATCACGATTAATCACAGTGTTTTACCAGGTAAAATTTTGTACAATATAGCACCGGACTATGGATCAAATAGTCCGCCTTTTGGTTAAAAAGTGATATAAACCACAAAAATAGCAACAATAAAGCACTAAAAACCGATTGAATATTTATTTTTTTTGTACGTGACCATGGAATAAATGTTATAACGGAAGCCTGAACGCTGAGTTAAAGCGAAGGACAGTTTTAACACCTTAAATCTTTTTGATTAATCGCGTTAAATCTACTTTTTGATGTGATTTGAGTTTCAATTTGAACTTCAGGGCCACCATACATCTCACAACCTTAATAAAACGTTTTTATTTCCGTAAAGTAAAACCAAAACACAAACTCAAACCACACAAACCAACAAAAAGTGGACAAAACTCAAAAGATCGACGCTTTGATTCCCTGAATGAGCTCGTTTTGAAAACATCAAACGTTCCCCTGAACGATCAAAGCGTTTCCCCTGTGCAGATTTTCGGGTCTTTGTGTGAAATCCTCCCGACTGTAACTTTAATATGCAGAGTAAACAAGAGTACAGCTGCGGCGTGTGTTTGTGTTTTGCCCCGAGACATCGCGGGAAAACAAAGCAGACAGAAAGCAGGAGCGTCGGATGAGGAGGGAAGGAGCGGGGAACGTCGCGCTCGCCGGGGGGAAAAGCCTCTCCTGGAAATTCACTCATATACAAATGAAACACACAAAAACATAAACACACAGAACAGTAGCAAGATTTAATCCAGTGTTGAGGGTATTAAGGGTGTGGAGGTGTGATGTTGGGGGAGTTGGAAACACCACTCCTCTGGTGAATTGGATCATCAGCCACATCCCAGGGTGCCAACCCCCCCCGTCCTCGTGCACGCACACGCACACGCACACAAGCACACGCGCGCACGGTTATTAGATGGAGACGGTGCAGCTGGGACTCGGATTTAAAGAGAGCTCCACCTGGTTTCATGTCAGCGTGCTGATTAACACGCGCTCGCCTCGCACCGAGGGACAGGTACCGCGCACGGGGCGCACGTGCGCTCACACACGCTCAGGTATAAATAGCAGATGCATGTCGAAGGGTTTGCACTCCTTTAATCGTGAACGTCAGTCGCTGTGTTTCCGCACATTCGATAATTCAAAAACACAATTTTACAATTACACACATTGACTGCGCGAATAAACACAAAACATACAAACATCAAAGGAGACGTCGGCGTCTTATTCAGGCCATGAAGAGATTTTGATGAGCTGTGTTACCGCGCTAGCTGATGGTCACGTGACTCATTTAATTTAAAAAAAATTGTTTCTGTTGCAGTTTTACGAAATTTATCAATAAATATCCATACTTTATTTTTGATAAATGCAAGTTTTCTTTTTTAAATGGTCATGTTTCCATTAGGCACATTTATTATCGCAAATCCAATTACAAAATTTTCTTCATTAGCGGAAATGATGCTAGTGTGCATTTAAAGAGTCCATCCAAAGCAAAAATCAACTTATTTGACTGTATTTTGATTCATTTATGTATTTCCGAGTATCCCACCAAAATCCTGAGCACCAGCCCCTTCCAACCCACAAAAATGAGTGAGTCCTCACGAGCTGATGTCATGAAGCAGAAATGTCCAGATTCCTTCCCTACTCGCTAGAACGTTCATCCATTTTCTGGTGCTGTCCACATCCACAATTCCAAGGTTGTGTGGACTAGAACTTTCCCAGAAGTATTTGCAAAAAACTAGCATGCATCAGTGTTCACTATATTAGCAAATATAGACCACAATGTATTGAGGTCAAACATTTTTTAAACTGAAGTCAAACATCCACTTTTTCACCATCAGAACACAGTTGAGTCGTAAATAGAAGTCATAAGATAAAAAAAAATGAAATAAAAATAGTGAGCACGGTGCTTTTAAAATCCAGGGTCCGAGATAGCTCTGCACTATGTTTTTTTTTTTTTTTTTAATAGTTAGGGATTAGGGAGGGAATTTGGACATAGCCAGTGAGGACAGCATCTTCCAGGAAGAGTCTGCGCTTCAAAAACTGTCCCGCAGGCTATCACAGCGTGCTCCACCGCTAGCATCCCGCACAACTAGTGTTTTACAGTCGCTATCTTTGCCACTTAGCTTGCAGTACCAGGCAATTATCTTTGCTGCTCAGCTAAGGATACTATGCTATTAGCTTCCCCCCTTCACTAGCAATACTGCGCCATTATCTTCGCTGCTTAGCTAACAGTACTATGCCTCTAGCTTAACTCCTTAGCTAGTGGTAGTACGTCATTAGCTTCACTGCTCAGCTAGCTGTATTATATCATTAGCTTCACCGCTCAGCTAGCGGTACTACGTCACTAGCTTCACTCCTTAGCTAGTGGTACTATGTCATTAGCTTCACCACTCAGTTAGCGGTTTTATATCATTAGCTTCACCACTGCACCATTATCTTTGCTGCTCAGCTAACGGTACTACGGCACTAGCTTCACTCCTTAGCTAGCGGTATCATATCATTAGCTTCACCACTCAGCTAGCGGTTTTATATCAATAGCTTCACCACTTAGCTTGCGGCACTACGCCATTATCCTCGCTGCTCAGCTAACGGTACTACGCCACTAGGTTCACTCCTTTGCTAGTGGTACTACGTCATTAGCTTCACTGCTCAGCTAGCTGTATTATATCATTAGTTACTAATGACGTAGTACCACTCCTTTGCTAGTGGTACTACGTCATTAGCTTCACTGCTCAGCTAGCGGTGTTATATCATTAGCTTAACCACTCAGCTAGCTGTATTATATCATTAGCTTCACCACTCAGCTAGCAGTATTATATCATTCGCTTAACCACTCAGCTAGCGGTGTTATATCATTAGCTTCACCGCTCAGCTAGCAGAAGTACAGCTAAGCTAACAGTACTATGCCACTAGCTTCACTCCTTAGCTAGTGGTACTACGCCATTAGCTTCACCACTTAGCTAGCGGATCTACACTACATTCGTTTTGTTGCACAGCTAGCGGTACCACCCCGATCATCTTATGATCTATTTTCAAAGCATTCCCAGCGGTCTTTAAATTAAGATGATGCTGTTTTTAGCCTAAAAAAAAATTTGTGTAATTTTTAAGAACCTATTCTGTAAAACGGGAAGAATAAATCAATAACTTTTTTACTTCCGGTGCTGAACAATCAAACATTAGGCGTGTTTGAGATTATGCAGGCGGACGCGGCGCTGCGCAGATCGCCTGGATTGCGGTGCATGCTGGGTAGTTTCTGTCCCCGACGTCACATTTGCGACGACATGAAGTATCGCGAGAAATGGGCGGGTTCAAGGCGCCTACCTAAGCCAGCGCAGCCAGAAAATAGGTACTGCGCTGGCTGCAAGCCGCCTTGATGACTACAAAACAATGCATTGTGGGAAACGGTGTCCTGAAAGTTTTTGTAGTTTATTGTCAAATAACTGGCGCGAAATGAAGGAAATCTGTGTATTTTTTTACTCTTTCTGGAAGGTAGTGAGTCATTGATGAAAAAATATACAAGATTTTAAATAATCTGTGGTTATTTGTGTCATAGTTGTCTTGAAAATGAACTTTAATTTTTGTTTTATCTGTTTATTTGGGACTGTGTACATGTAATGAATCCCCCGACTATTTTTTTCATCTGTTTTACTCTAAGAGATGTAAAAAAATACTATAAAAGACATAACAGCACAGATCATACTAGGAGGAGTGGCGTATTAAAATTCAGCCGACTGTTGAGGACAACCCCCAACTCCTGTTTCTCGTGCAGTCTCGTCGTCCACCTTCATTCCAGGCGCCTTTCTCCGCCCTCTGCAGCAGCTTGGTCTCGCCGACGATGCAGGCGAGGCGCAAGTCAACTCAAACACGCCTACTGAAGGAAGTGTTTCTCTGTTCTTGATTTGAGGTCTGAGTGAAACATCAGGTCAAACTCATCGCGTCAAAACAGAGCAGACTTTAAAACTTTAAAAGTGCAAAAGGAATTCCCACTGCAGGCGTTAGATTGTTCAAAATTATTATTTTTTTAATCAAATCAAATTTTAAATTGAATAAAAGTTTAACTTGATGAAAACAAAAAAATAAGCGTAACAAATTATCTTATTGATCTGATGTTTCACTTTTTTCAGTTTGACGCTTAACAAACAGGAAGTCAACTTTATGTATAAAAACTCACGAATCTGAGCTGTTTATTATTCCATATTTTATCCCTTTTTTAATAATTAGAGGTTTAAGGCTAAAAAAAAAGTGCAGAACTCCAGTTTTGGATTTGAATTAAAGATAAATGAAACATTTCTTCAGCACATTCGATAGAAGTTACAGAACGCTGCTGAGTAAAAATAAAACGAAAAACTTTTATTTCAACTTCTATTGATCTCTAAAGTGACTCATAGAATATAAAGGTCTCAACAAAAGCAGTGAGTTGGATTCCAGATTGCTGTTATTAGTAATGAATCATGAGATCCTGCAGTTTAAAAAAAAATGATGTTATACTTAAGTGTTTGTAGCTGCCTGCGCATTAACAGCCTGCTTTTTATTTAAAAAAAAAACAATTTTTAATGCGTTCTTAGCAGCAAACTCAACCCGGTTGCTATTATTTTGTCTTTATTTTCTTTGTGTTGTTTGTTTATTCTTTTTATTGTGGATACAATAAATTAGACTTTTTTTTTTTAAACTAAAACAAAATTCCAGTAAATTCAGGAGGTTTGACTCTTAATTAGCAGAACTTGTATTTAATTTTCTCCATTCTGCAGCTTTCTTCCTGCAAAAACTGAAACAGAAAAAGGTAAAAACTCCCTTGTTTCAGGAAGAAATTTCTTCAAGAAAAATAATCTTATTTAGAAAGTTTTTAATAAGAAAAATAATCGTAATTTTTCCCCTATAATAAGAAATCTTGGAGCGACAGTTTTTTTTTTTTTTTTTATGAAACCAAGCGACTTTATTTCATTGCTGCTTCAGTTAAAATGTTTTTCTTTAACTCTGTACTTAATAAAAAAGAAGAATTTAAAGGGAAAACAGTTCATACATGACATCTATACAAGTTAAATATATTCCAGCCTTCTGTGCATGAGCGAGTCCTCCAGGAAAACCTGATTTCTGCAGATAATCGGACGGAGATAAACAGTCACACTGAACTGATTAGTATCTGTGACCGCTGCGGAATAATTTGTGGGTGAAAGAGCGTTCCCGCTGCATTCAGAAAAAGGACGTCAGCTGCTGTTGGCAGCTTTTTCTGACCGTGTTAAGAAAAGGGCTCGAGCTGCCAGCTGCTGCGCAAAAAAGTCCTCCGCATCCGCGCGAAAGTCCCTCGGTGAAGGAGTGAATCGACGGCGGGACGGGATCTCATCTTCTTTTCGTAGAAGTTATTTGATAAATGGAAGTCTTAAAGCATGAATGCTTCAAAGCAGAGGTCGGCAACCTTTAACAGTAAAAGAGCCATTTGGGCTCGTTTTCTACTGCTCAGAACCTAGAAGGAGCCACAATGACTTAGGTTAGCCTTTAAGAAATTTGGATTTGCATTCATAACTTTTTTTTTTTTTTTTTTTTTTTTTTTTTTTTTTTATAAATGTGAATAATGTCTTTTTTTGGCACAAACAAAAGCAAGAAAAATGTATAAAAAGAAACTAGCATCTCTCAAAAAGGGAATTTTTTTACGTTTCTAACTTTAGTAGCAAAAAAGCTAGCTTGTTGCTCAATTACTAGCTGAACTTCAAATTAGCATAACATTTCTCTGTAAATTAAATCAGCCAAAAATGTTAGAATGTTGCTGAAATAAAAGCTAAACTCAAAATTAGCCTAAAACCCCCAACAGATAACAAATTAGCTAAAAATGTTAGCATGTTGCTAAAATATTAGCTAAACTCCAAATTAGCATAAAAAATTCTGCCAAAAAAGCTAGCTTGTTGCTTAATTACTAGCTAAACTCCAAAATAGCATAACATTCCTCAGAAAACTAACTTAGTCAAAAACGTTAGCATGTTGCTAAAATAGAAGCTAAATTCTAAATTATCAAAAAAAAAAAAAATCAGTAGATAATAAATTAGCTGGAAACATTAGCCTTTTACTAAAATATTAGCATAAAATTTCTCAGAAAACTTAGTCAAAAACGTTAGCATGTTGCTAAAATAGAAGCTAATCTCCAATTTTTTTTTTTTTTTATTTACTATTATTTCATTTATCTTCATCCAGAGAGCCACTATGGAGAGATAAAAGAGCCACATGTGGCTCTGGAACCGCAGGTTGGAGACCTCTGCTTTAAAGGAAACGCAGATTTGTTATAAAATGAGTGAAATCTGTACCTGAAAAGGTGCTCCCTTTTCCACCTGCCCTCATTGGCTGAGCCGCTCTACCCCTGCCGCCCCGCTCAGAGATGTGAGAAATTCATAAAACAAATTTCCAGTGGCTTGGTTTCATTTTTTGGTCACCTTTTTAGAAGAATCGGGAAAGCAACTGATGTTTTTTTTGTTAACCACGCCCACATTCCTAAAATGATTATATTGTGTGTTATGTTATTTTGTTTAAATTGAGCCAACGATTCATGTTTTACCTTTTCACAACAATCCAGCGAAACATATCGAGCAAAAGAAGAACGACACTTTTGTTAGCTCGCCACGCTAACGCCAAGTTAGCTTCCGACTTAGATTTCCCAGAGATACTCCAGGACGGGGTAGATAAAAATCTCCAAGAGTTTAAAGTCATAGCTTGCACTAAAAGTAGATTTTTTTTTAGGTGGAGGCTTCCACCAGAGGTCAAAGGTCAACAAAACTTTGGTTGTGGTTTTAGAATCATTTAAATGCATTGTGGGATGCTAGATGCTAAAAATCATCAAATTTCAAATTTTTCCACAAAATGGCTGGTCTTGAAGCCATCCCATAATAATTATAAAACTTCTTTTGGATATGTTGTTGGTCAGAATATTCTTCGGCATTCACCTCAAACATACAAAATATCCTCAAGTTTGAACCAAAGCGGTTTTTTTTTCATTAAAACTCAGAGATGATTGTTGGAAGTGATAGCAGAGATTCTTTGTTTAACACATTTCCTGTGCAAAGACAATTTATCGTGTTTTACCGTAACATGAAAACACATATTTGATAGAAAAATATATTAAATATAAGGTGTGATTATTCTAAAAAATATGAAATCAACAAGTACTGAAATGAAAGCAATCGTAAAGTAATAGTGAAGAAGTAACTGTGGAGTACAATCTCATCAAATTTAAAAATTCACCATCCATACATCACTACTAAATCTGAGTCCCTGATTGGTCAGAGTTCAACGGATTCAACGGATTTAACTTTCCGCATACCTTCATTTGTCGTATTGAACGTAGAGCCAAATCCTACTAGATCATTGACCCTTTGTCTCCTCCCTATTGCTCCAATTGTTGGGGCATTTGAAGCTGTAGCGTTGTCTGAAAGAGTTTTTTTTTTTTTTTTTTTTAAGGACGAGAATTAGAGGGGGAATTCAGACACAACCTATCTCTTTTGTGTCTCTCTGCTTGCAGGGTCAAACGTAGCGGAAGGGAAGGAATTGAGATTCAATCAAAATCTTGTTTTGAACACATGGAAAGGCAAGTTTATTTGTGTTGTACATTTTACGTACAGAGACAAGAGCTTTACATAAAACATCAAAAGAAGGTCTCCTAGTATCAGTGTAATATATATCTGTGTGTCATCTGCATAGCTATGGTACTTAATGTTGTTGTTCTTTATAACCTGGGCCAGTGGGAGCATGTGGATGTTAAAGGGCTAGCAGTGGGATTGTGGGTCATTTTCGGTGTTAACTGTATTTTGCCTTATATTTACAATTTCCAAATGTTTTGGTGTGTTTTGAGCAAGAAATATTAAAATAAAACTGCTTTTTTGTGGCCAATCCATATGCAAATTTCCTCTTCCGGGAAAACGCTCCGTTTTGGTCACGTGGTGCGTGTGACGTCACCAGGGTCAACATAGCGAGACAGCTTCTTTGCGTGTCGGAGCTAGCGATAGCGGCGATATTTCAAGGTCTACAATTCTGTCTTCAGACTCAGATTGTGGAAACATTTGTTCTGAAAGTGACGCTGATTCAGAGGCGCCGGGTGTTTGTGGTTTGAAGACTGTAAAGCCCGATCAATTTGAGCCGGCAGTGCGTAAAGTAAGAGCTCACAACGGGAATGACACTGACGCTGAGAATGCCGATTTAAAGTCGTAATTTAATGAGAAAAGAAGCAAAGCTGTCAGTTTATCAGAGCCATGCTCAAAGCTGGAAGACGTGGAGCATCTCGTGAAGCTTTATTTACAGATCGGTTCGAAAAACAAAGAAATTCTGAACCTTTTGGCAACTCGAAATCAAATCATCATCAATGAAGAGATGATGATATGAAGATCAATAAAGAGCTTAGAGACATGTTTGCAGGACCGTCCGCCACTTTATTATTCACTTTATTCACATACCCGGAAGCTCTTTCACCACCTTACTGCATGTCTCTGACATGCGCAGAAACCAAAGGAGAATGTAAACAGAGCTCCACGTGAATCGTCCCGTTTCAACACAACAACAACAACAGGGGATGACAACAGTCTGTCACGTTAGCTAAGTACACTGAAAACTCCGAAAACGATTCCTCTTCAGATGAAAGCATCACACAGAAATGACTGAAGTGGACAGCTGCGAGTGTCGATGGGTTCATCAACGGATCTGCAGAGATCCTGCAAGCCACCATCAATGATTAATAAACTACAAATCAAACAAAGAAACTTCCAAACATGTGCAATGTTTTAAACATTCAGTTTACCTGTTGAAATCAGAAGCTTTTCACAGTTTAGTCGGTCTGGTTCTGTCACAGTGTTCATCGCAATAGGCTCATATCGATTGTAAATCTCATAAATTTACGACTTTAAAAATCATAATTTTAATTTTTTTTTTTTTTTTTTGGTGGCCCTAATACTCCGTCGTACCATAACACCGATGTTTATAGAATGTATCTGCAGACACCCTGGGTCCACCTGATGACATCAGCGCGTCACGTGACCCGAATCGAGCCATTTCTGAAGCAGGACGAAATTTGTCTTTGATTTTGTCAAATTTTACAAAAACCTGCGTTTGTCAACGGTAATTATTTGTCATTTTTGATACATTAGAACATGTGGAATATATCTGGATACGCATTTTAGCTTTGTCTACTTACTAGTCCTTTAAATAGAAGTGGTCCTAGGATGGAGCCTTGGGGGACTCCACATGTAATTTCTGTTGGCTGAAAATATTTCCTGTTTTCTAAGTACGTTTTAGTACTGGCCCAGTGAGACACGCCCAGTTTTCCAGTCGTCTGTGTAGTATAGCGCGGTCGACTAAGATCCAGTAAAACTAGCATATTTCCATTGTCTGTAATCAAATGTATGTCATTAGCAAAAAGCGCTAATGCTAGTTTGCAAAGACTTTCCTGAGCGCGGTGTGAACGTAGCATTACTGTCGTCAGGCCGATTGAAGATGGACAGTTTAAAATGTTTTTAGGATGTTTTTCTTTGATGTCTTCCTCGCTGCCATCACCTCAAACTGGATTCACTGAACCATATCTGTCACTATCCAAACAGAATGCAGTTCTGTGATGTCACTGCAAAAGAGCGAGGGCAGCAGCGCCCCGCAGTCGGGAAAAACGAAACCTTTTCCAGCTCCAAACAAAAGGCGGCGGACGGCGTGAGGAGGCCGACCACGATCCATATCTGCAAACCTGATTAATGGGATGGTAAAGACGGATGAAAAAAAAAAAAACCCAGGGGTGGCGGGCAAGGTGGATGGCAACATGCGAGAGACAGCTGCTGTTTTCATCTGGTGGATCAATCTGTCTCAACGGTACATGGAGATTATTAAACAGTAGGAGAGGGAGGCAGGGACATGCCAATCAGCTCCTGTCTCTCCCCTCTCCATCATCACGCTTTCGCCGTTTCCGTGGTAACCGTCTCCAGGCCGACAGCCTTCGGAAAAAGCAGGATCCCAAACGCACACACAATAGGAACGATGTTTAACGATAATGTAATACAGTTTCTTTATCTGTTTGGCTTTAATTGTGTCGGTGGGTTTGTGTGTTTGTGTACGTGTGAGTGTGTGTTTACATGTGTTTCGCATCCTTCCCCTGACAGACAGGAAGACACCCTCGCTGTCATCTCAGCAAAACAAAGAAAAGACTGTCGGCTGCGACTCGCACACGCGTGCGCACGTGCGCGCACACGCGTGCACACAGCCAGGCTGCAGGTGCAAAGAGAAGAGCTCCAGCGTGATCTCAGGTAAAGATGTTAAATGTTTGGCAGAAACCATGGTTACAGAATTGATGCTGCTTCTGAAATGACTCCTTGTTTACTAGTTTGGTTGGCTAGCTTCTCTCCGACGGTGTTTAATGAACAAGAAACGTTTGCTGATTACAGAAATGTGTGAAAAGCTTCAAAGAAAAAAATGTGGTTTAATGTGGAGCGAAAATTCAACCACTAAATGATTTATTCATTGATTTATCATAGGATTCAAAAGGAAATTACAATACACATCCCAACAAGACAACAACAGAGACAATATTTCACCTTTTTTATATTATTATGTTATATTATTATGAATATTAAAACACCTTTCATGTTAATAAATAGTCAAATACAAACATTAACAAGTTGATTTTAACCAAACAGATTCCTGGAGCTGAGCGACCTATCTCTGGCTTTCTTCCGGTTGTGGCTTTCCATATACATGGACTCAACAAATCTCTGTTTACTTTCCCTCCTTACAGTGTATTTTAGTTTGTAATCATGTGTTTACACATCCAAAAAAAGCAAAGTTTGCCTTCATGGAACACCCGGTCAAACGTTTAGTAAACTGAAACTTCACGGAGCGCTAACGGCGCGCGCTAACGGTAACCTTCGGCTGATGTTTTAGGAAAATCTTGTCTCAGACTGCTTCTACCAGACACTAAACTTTACATTTCAACATATTTAGAAAAACATTACATGTGGAGTAATTAAAACCCAACCAACAAGTCATAAAGATGAAGACAGCGATATAATCAGACGTTTCTTTCATGCTAGTTAGCATCATTCCAAGTGAAAAGTGGCAACAGTATTCATTTGGGCTGGGAATCACTTTGTACCTCACGATACGCGATACATGGCTCACGATATCGATAATATCGCGATACTGCGATATTTGGTAAAAATCCTCTCTAATAACTAATATTACATAGAAGAACACTTTTTTGGGGGGAAATATATCCCCATTTTATTTTTTTTTTAGCTTAAACACAATCATAATAAACAACTTATGTCTTATTTTGTGCAACAAATTATAGACACTTTTGTTTAACGTTGCCTAAAATCACTAATACTATAACTTACGACCAATTAAATTGGAATTATTTGTTAAAACTCATTAGCAACTCATTATTACAAATTAGCAATAAACAACTTTAATCTATAATAATTTATACAATTTTAAGTTCTTCAATTAACTAGCAACTTCCTTATTTTACCGTGAATTCATGTACTTTATTTTAATTACATTTTATTTTTAAGTTCACACATCAAATCTGCATTTTTTTTAAATTTAAGAATGACTTTAAGTTAACATTAGCAAAAAGTTATTACTTTCAGACAAACTCACTTCTTACCGGCTGACTCTTCTACAGACGGATGATACCTGCGCACAGGTAGACATGCTTTACACACGCGCTACCGAGCCTGTGTCTAGCCTGTGTCTTATTTTGTCGGTAAAATATGTCCGACGCAGCGTGCCCATTTGCGCAATAGTTCCGCCCCGCGACTCAGACGCAACAGCCTCTTCAAATGAAAATACAATATCAATATTTGGTGAGAGCCCATCGAGAATCAACCGCAGGACTAAATATCGCGATATATCGCAATATCAATATTTTGGCGCACCCCTAGTATTCATATGTAATTTTCTAAATACTGTAGTCAGTTCTGAACTTTTATTTTCTTCGCTGCACGGACCCTGAGGAAAAGTTAAGGTTCGGGTTAATGCGCCGAATGGTTCCCGATCGCGGTCGTAGCTGCGCCACATTTAGCTTCTTGATTCACATAAAGTACGTGAAACTATGCAGTAATCTGCATCTTACCTGCACCTAATACGTGTCACAAACACGACTTTTCATCAGCTTTAAAGCTGGTTTTCCATAAAAATGTTTGAATAACATCAGCGTTAGCAAGTTACCTTTGAGTTTTACCATGTAGGACAACAAATACATTTTTATTTTGGAGTATTTTGCCAGAAAAACAAACAATGCGTCTAACATCGTTTATAGTAACTCCAAAATAAATCTTTTAAAGTCCAAATACTCCAGTATTTCCACACAAACAATAGAGCATTGCTCAAACTGGAAATGACTGAATGCAGAAGTAGGTCGTATATACAGTACATACATTTGTTATATTTCTCTTTAGAGCATTATATACAAACTGGTGTCCATCAGTTCGCTGAGTTGGAATCTTTTACTGTGAAGTAGCGCAGACGTCACTTTTGTTTGTGTATGATTGTAGTAAAATCCCGTTGAGAGCGCTTCATTTGTTTGGAGTCCTGAGGAGGAAAAGACGACTTTCCTGTTCTGGAATGAAGCTTGTAAACGAAACAACACGAGTAAAGATCTCTTCACTCACTGACAGAGCAGGCGGACATGTTTGGAAGTCCTTCACTTTGGAATCTTTGGGATATTTCACCGGTTCAAACTTTATGTTTCAAATAGGATTTTGTAACAACAACTTCGAGGCTCCGAAGTTCTGATTTATCAAAGTTCTCGTAAGATCTCATCGTTGTCTGCATTGTGGTTTAGAGCTGCTTAAATAAGGCTCAGTGCTGCCAACTATTGGTCGGAGGTTGAAGCGGAAAACAAAAGTGAGATGCTAAACGACATGTTGGCTAATAAATAATTAATTAAATATCATCTTAAGTCGATACGAGTGTCTCCAAATGAAGTATCGCAATATTTAAATGAATCAATATTTTCCCAATATTGTGGTTTACTCGAGTAGTCCCCAACCTCAAGGTCAGAGATGGAGTTAAAAGAAAATAAAAAAATTAATGATTTGAATCTGAAGGAAGTTTTCTTTTTTTAAAAGATTCATTGAAAATGTCTTAATTTATTCAGCATTAAGGGTTGATTAAACAAATTCTTCCGATATACTCGGAGTAAGCAGATTTTGAGTTGATTAACCCAGACTGCAGAGTTTACCACCGAGATCTCTAATATTTCCTTCAGAATGATAAAAGTATGAATTAGAAGTTAAATACAAAACTGCTGAAACTTAATGTTAGAGATTTAAAACTAAAGCTTAAAATACCAACTCTTACAAACAAAAAAAGTGAAAGAAAAGCGATAACTTTGCAGCAATAAAGCTACTTTTATTAATTAGTGACCACGTCTTGCACACTGTTTATGGTTATAGAAGGGTCAGAAAAGAAGTCTTAAAGCAAAGAAAATCATGAGTATAATCATTGAAAAACTAAGTAGTTGTAAATAAAAGCTAAATCCTTAACTTTCTAAAAAAAAAAATAAAAACGGAAAAATAAAAGTTGTATGATGAACTTTATTTCTTAAAGAAAAAAAAAAAAGAAAAATGTTTTGTGGTTTTGTCCTCTGTTTACATTTGTTTAAATCAGTAAAAAAATTATTAAAATTTAAATTAAATAAATAAATATACAATATGAATGGAATATTTTTTTCAAAATGAAACATGTAAACAAGTTAAATCTAAAGCCAATTAAATGATTATTTTTCTAAGTTGAATTTCTCCTTTGTGTGATCACGTCATGTGACCCGCCCTCACCTGGTTTCAGGTAATCATGACCTCAGCTGCTGCTGATTGTCTTCACTCACAGTATAAAAGCTCCAGAGTTTCATCTATCAGGCTTTTTATTTGGCTGCGACACAATCTTCTGTAATTTTTTTGTTTGTTGTTTTGTTTGACTGAAGTGTGTTTGTGAAACTGACTTTATTCTCCCGTTCCAGTTTTTTTCCAGCCAAACTCAACATCCATTTTATTTTGAAAATACACAAAATCATTTTAATGCGATAAAAGAATCAAACAGAAACAAATGTTTTGTTTTGTTTTTATTTCAAGTGTGTTTGCTTGAGCTTTTCTCTAATTTAATTAGTTTCCTCCCAAGTTTTATAAGATAAATATAGGATTTAGAGAAGTTGGAGGCTAAATTTTATTTTTTCCATGCTCTAAAAATTAAACTCAGAAATTTGAGCCATTTTATTTTTTTAATGTATTGTTGGAAAGTTCTTTATTGATTTAATTTGTAAAATAAAATTGCTAAATCAAAAGACTGCAATGTCCCAAAAACATAAATATTTCCCAAGTTTATCAACAATTTATGCCTATTTATAATTTTCAAGTATTTTTTAGAACTTCAGAATCAAAAATTATGTTTTATTGACACTTTAGGCTGAACTTTGTCAATTCCTATTCTTTAAATGTTTTTTTTTTAAACTTGTTTCATCAAACTAAAATAAACTATATAATTTTAATTTACTTTAGAATATAATTTGTAACTGTCATGCTCTGTTTTATTTTATTAACAAGATTAAAAACTCTTTGGGTTCTTCTGAGGTCATAAAATCTCTGATTGCGATAGGACAAATGGCAGTGTGGGGGCGTGGCCGCTGCACTCGATGAAGTTTAATGTTTGAGGAGCTGTTTTTGGTCAGAATCTGACTGGCGATGACAGGAGTTTGTATCTGGCGTTTACACCCAGCAGCATTACATGCAGTTAGGTTTACATATACAAGTTTATCTGTTGGGATTTGTTAAATCAAACCAATATTTCATCCAGCCAGGAGTCTGCTGAAGTTACAAGTTTGTGTCTTTGTATTTTTTTGGAAGTTTAGATTTGTTATGATTTTTTTTTACCTTTTTTCTTGCGTTCCGTTTTGACAAAATGTTGTAGATTCAAAGTGATCTGGAACACCCGCCACAGCAAATCCGCTAAAAATGTCTGGTTTGGAGGTAAAACGATCACAAAATAAATACATTAATACAAAAATTAATAAAACTTAAATAAAAAAATTTTACTGCACTTTTCAATTCAATTCAATTTTTAGTTTATACATTTATACACATTTGTTTAAAAATACATTAATAAACTACTATATGTTTTGAATATATTATTAATCTGATACAGTTCATATGTTGTAAAATGTATTATTGAAATTATATTGAGATTGTTTATATCATACAGTGTTACATGAATTCTCAAATGCAGAAGTTTTAACAAAAATGTTCAACATTATAAACATTGTTCTGCCTCTCCTGGAGGAAGTTTCAGTTTGACCACTAGGTGGCGATCACGCTACAGAAGTACACCTTATTCCAGAAGAAGAAAGTATCAGCAAAAAATTAAGTTTTAGACAACAAATGGTTACTTTTAAAAATATTTCCTTAAAACAGTTTGGACAGTTCAAACCTGTGAGTAAATAAAGATGTTCATTTAGTCAGCTATGTATTTTCAGATCGACTGAGCGTTAGCATTAGCCATCCTATGGGAAATTCCATTAAACGTTAGCATCAAGCTAACAAACTTTGGCTATATCTGCTAAATTGATTTAAATCTTTATGTGAATCGATTATTGATCTATTAACCTAAATCGATTAATTGATTTTTTTTTTTTTTTTTATTTAACCAGGCCCTAAACCTGACTGTAGATACACCTGAACCAGGTAATCAGTCAGTCAGTCAATTCACAAAAGATTTAAATTGATTTTAGTAAAGAAAACCAAAGTCTGCTAGCTTGATGCTAATGTTCAATAGACTTTCCCATAGGACAGCTAATGCTAACGTTCAGCAACTGAACATCTTTATTTACTCACAGCCGAGTCTTTTGGGGAAATATTTGTTAAAGTAACTATTTGTGGTCTAAAGAACTCGTTTTTTCCCTCATACTGTTGTCTTCTTCTTAAATTAGGTTCACTTTTATCGCGTGATCACCACCTAGTGGCCAAAAGCAGCACCGTTTACAGTGTTAATGATCGAATTTATCCTTTTGATAATCCATGAATGTTAACAATCTCATTATTTCACCAGTAAATTTTACAATATATGAACTGTATCAGATAATTATATAAATATATTCATATTACATAAAAGATTATTAATGTATTTCTAAACAAATGTGAATAAAAGTGTAAAATTGAATTGAAGAATCAATAAAAACCGGAATAGTTTCTGGAAATGATGACCGATACCCAGCCCTAGAATTCATGCAGACACTGCGGCCCTCGAGGCCTGGAGTTGCCTACCCCTGACCATGAATGTGGCATAACGACAGTGAGACAGAATCTAAAGTTCGAGAGTCTTAATCGATCCTTACAGATACTTTACCATACCAAGAATCCATCCATTCAACCACATTTACCACCATATAAGTTTTCTGTGACGGTTTTTCCTTCTCGCCACGGAGATGAACCGCGATCGACACTTTTGGAAGCGAGTCTACGCAGCCTCTGCTCGGGTTGTAACAGCTCTGCCTTCCAGCTCCTCCTTCCCCAGGTGGCAGCTGACACATTATACGCATGTCATAATTAAATCCCGTAGAACGGAGCGCCTTTTTCAGTCCGTTCACTCGCATCGAGACGGGAGTCAATGTATAACAAATCATCACATTTCTGTTTAACGTGGAAAGGATTTATGCTGATTTTGTTCTCAAATTGTTGCCATAAAAGTTGTGAAAGATTAATGAGGTAAACATTTACAAACTGAGTAATTTTAAGTGTGTGTAAATTAATGAAACCTATTTCCATCGGCCAAAATAAATGTCCAAGTTTGTGCGGACCACTTCCTCTGGTTCCAACCTTCCAAAATAAAACGTGTGTTTTCTCAGCTCTCTGAAAACAAAACGCAGGAACAAAAACTGTGTGGGGGCCCAAACGGTGTCCCATCAAGACAAATAGCCGTGCAGTAATCATCATCACCATCATCATGGCGCAGTTATCTCTCTCATTTGGCTCTCTACAACATGACGCCTATTTAGAATGCACTTCTGCGTTTTTGGATTTGCTTTTTTTTCCGTCTGGCACCAATTTCCTCTCCCGTGTGAAGGCATTGACACCTGGGAAGATTGAACACTCTGCCGCACAGAAGCTCCTTTTGTCAGCCTGAATATGTTTTGCTATTTGCCAGCATCATTTGAAAGGTTTTTTTTTTTCTTTTTGAGCATTGTTATTCTCAAACTATTCATTTCCCTCTATTTTTCGGTGTCGGCGGGAGATGTGGAGGTATTGGAGACGTGGCGGCGAAGGGCTGAGCGGCGTTTTGAGAGGCATCTGTCCGTCAGCTCCTCTAAGATCGGACGGCTGTTAACTGGGTTTGATGAAATCTGCTCCGGTGTGTTAATATGTTGAGGGAAAAGGGTTTCTGCAGGCATGCAAAGTCTGACCGATGCTCATGTGTTCATTCATGGAAAAGAAACCAAAACAAAGGTGGACTTATTATAAAATCTTCATTATTTTTTATTTATTTCTCAAAACATAAACATGTTATCTAGGGCTGGGAATCACACCTCACGATACGATACGCGATACATGACTCACGATATCGATAATATCGCGATACTACGATATTTGGTAAAAATCCTCTCTAATAACTAATATTATATACAAGAACACTTTTTTGGAGGGAAATATATCCCCATTTTATTTTTTTAGCTTAAACACAATCATAATAAACAACTTATGTCTTATTTTGTGCAATAAATTATAGACACTTTTGTTTAGCATTGCCTAAAATCACAAATACTATAACTTACCACCAATTGAATTGGAATTATTTGTAAAATCCCATGTTAACAATAGTAAACATGATCAGCAGTGCCACAGAATTACTGAACAAAAATTAAATAATTCAAATTGGTTACAGTTATCTACCTCCAAAGAAACGTCACATCAAAAGATGATGAATATAACGTTTTACAGCCTCTATCAAGTGTTACATAATTTTTTTGTGTACTTTTCCCACATTTGAAAAGGGCTAAGCATTCAAAATTGAGGGACATATTATTTCTCTAATCTTTATTTATTTTCTATTTGGTCAGTCAATAGTTAGGTAAAAAAGTAAAAACCTTAAAACACACATAATAATGGCAATAAATATTTAAAAATTCGAATTCTATTACAAATTAGCAATAAACAACTTTAATCTATAATAATTTATACAATTTTAAGTTCTTCAATTAACTAGCAACTTCCCAATTTTACCGTGAATTCATGTACTTTATTTTAATTACATT
Organism: Oryzias javanicus; assembly: GCA_003999625.1. Classification (NCBI taxonomy): domain Eukaryota; kingdom Metazoa; phylum Chordata; class Actinopteri; order Beloniformes; family Adrianichthyidae; genus Oryzias; species Oryzias javanicus. The sequence continues at coordinate 26,612,129 of CM012458.1, forward strand.
TTTTTTAAGTTCATACATCAAAATCTGCATTTTCATCGGGCCCTTTTGGTTCGAAGATGAGTGTGTAAAAGTGATTGACAACTTTGTCAGACGAGTACAGGTTTGCTTGCAACGAAATGGACATTTGGAACACATCTAAGGAAAGCCATAAATTGACTAAAAATTGACAGAAATAGCTAAAACTCTAGTGAATGGTCTTCCATAAACTGGATAATGTGTGGTTGTAATTTGAAATAAATAGCTTTTTAATCAAAGTCACAATTGAAATTTTCATGGGTACACATCTTTTTGGGTCACCCTGTAGAAAGATTTATGTATATATTTTATCCAAATTCTGGAAGTCTTATTGAAGTAAAACAAACAAAACACATTTAAAACTAGAAAAATTATATTACCTGCGATAATGCAAGTGTGAATGCAATTTGCGGAATGTGGTTGCTGAAGATGCTAAAGATTTTTGTTTAAGATTAGCCAAAAAAACCTAATAAAGTGCCAAATTAGCCATAAAATCTTAAACATTGCTAATATGTTAGCTTAACTTCAAATTAGCACAAAAAAACTTCAAAAGTTGTCAAATTGGCCAAAAAAGCTAACATGTTGCTAATAAGTTATCTTAACTCCAAATTAGCCCAAAAAACCTCAAAAGTTGCCAAATTAGCCATAAAAGCTAACACGTTGCTAACATGCTAGCTTAGCTCCAATTTAGCCCAAAAGAACCTTAAAAGTTGCCAAATTAGCCATAAAAGCTAACACGTTGCTAACATGCTAGCTTAGCTCCAATTTAGCCCAAAAGAACCTTAAAAGTTGCCAAATTAGCCATAAAAGCTAACACGTTACTAAAATGCATAGTTTCTAAAGGATTTGAAAAATTCCCATTCCTTTTCAATAAGGCTAGTAATTAGCCCGATTTGAAAAATTTCCCCATTGACTTAACATGGGCTAAAAATTGCGCGAAATCGCGAAAACCGTAAAATTTGCGAGAACCAAAAATACAAGCAGTAATGTCCTTAATGAGACAAACGTTTCGCAATTTTTACGGTTTCCGTGATTTCGTGCAATTTTTAGCCCATGTTAAGTCAATGGGGAAATTTTTCAAATCTTTATAAAACTTTGTGCACTTTTGTAACTTATGCAATATCGGTGTCAAAACGTTCCACAAATTTAGTACATTCATGCCTGTATTTTTGATATTCTCAAAATTTACGTTTTTACGCAAATTGAGCTAATTACTAGCCTCATTGGAAATGAATGGGAATTTTTCAAATCCTTTAGAAACTTTATGCACTTTTACAACTTATGCAACAGTGGTATCAAAATGTTCAGCTTGTTCAGGACATTCATGCTTGTACTTTTGAAATTCGTACACTTAACGATTTTAACGCAATCTATGCTAGTTTACTAGCCTCATTGACAATTGATGTACATTTTTAAAATCGTTATAAAACTTTGTGCACTTTTTACACTTGTGCAATTTTGGTATCAAAACGTTCAACTCGTGGAGGACATTATGGCTAGTATTTTTGGTTTTCGCAAAATTTACGGTTTTTAACGCAAATTATGCTAATTACTAGCCTTATTGAAAATGAATGGGAATTTTTCAAATCCTTTAAAAACTATGCATTTTAGTAACGTGTTAGCTTTTATGGCTAATTTGGCAACTTCTGAGTTTTATTTGGGCTATTGGAGTTATGCTATCATATTTTTAGCATCTTCAGCTACCACATTGTGCAAAATGCATTCACACTTGCATTATCGGAGGTAATGCACTTTTCTAGTATTTTGTTTTGTCACACACAGATGAACCTGGAGGAGTTTTAACATGCTGGATAAGGAATTCCAGTTCCCTCTGTGGGCTAATCCAAGGAAAATGTTTTGGTCAAATCTCTGATCTCACTTCTTGGACGGACACAAACGGCTTCAGCAGAACCGCACCAACACGTCCAAACATGAACGGAGACCTCCGAAGCTCCTGATAATGGGCTGAAGGATCGACTGCTAACGGATACGAGGAATATGGTCAAAACACCCAGACGCGGCACGTCCCCGGCGTGTGATCCATTCTGAGTGCTGAGCAAATACGAGGAGGTTTGGTACTAAACACTTTGACCGATAGATCAAACGGAGCTGAAGTCTGACCCCAAACATCTGAAGCTGGAGGGATCAACGGCGGGTCAAGTGCTCTCCAAACTTTTCTCTCCGACGATTACGGCCCCAGAAAAGGAAGAGTGATTATCAACAGGCTCTCAGCTGCGCCTCATTTGGACGTGCCGATAAGAGTTTGTTAGAAACGAAGGCCGATCCGTCACGGATGCAGCTGAGGCTGCTGGGGGATTCCGAGAAATTCAAACAAATCCTCCAAAATAAAACAAAGGAGGTTTGTGAGGATTTTAGATGATATATACCAGGAGTCTTCAACCTGCGGCTCCAGAGCCAAATGTGGATCTTTTATCTCTCCATGGTGGCTCTCTGGATGAAGAAAAATAAAATTATAGTAATTTTTAAAGTAAGAATTCCTTAATTATCATTTATAAATGCTGCTTGTATTTTTGGTATTCATAAAGTTTATAGTTTTTGAAATATTGAACAAAATGTGAATGAGCGAGTCTTTCAAATTTTCAAGTAGATTAGCAACAAGCCTTTAAATATATTCATGGACTATGTTTTCAGCTTTTATAATAATTTTCACAAATGTTGGAGTTAACCTGATATTTTAGCAACATGCTAACGTTTTTGGCTAATTTGTTAGCTACTGGGGTTTTAGGCTAATTTAGAGTTTAGCTTCTATTTTAGCAACATGCTAACATTTTTGATTAATTTAATTTACTGAGGCCTTTAAGGTTAATTTAGAGTTTAGCTTATATTTTAGCAACAGGCTAAAGATTTTGGCTAACTTGTTAGGTACTGGGGTTTTAGGCTAATATAGAGTTTAGCTTCTATTTTGGCAAGATGCTACATTTTTGGTTAATTTAATTCACTGGGGCTTTTGAGGTTAATTCAGAGTTTAGCTTCTATTTTAGCAACATGCTAACATTTTTGGTTAATCTGTTAGAGACTGGGGTTTTAGGCTTATTTAGAGTTTAGCTTCTATTTTAGCAACATGCTAACGTTTTTGGCTAATTTGTTAGCTACTAGGGGTTTTAGGTTAATTTTGAGTTTAGCTTCTATTTAAGCAACATGCTAATGTTTATAGTTAATTTAATTTACTGGGGCTTTTAAGGTTAATTTAGAGTTTAGCTTCTATTTTAGCAACATGCTAATGTTTATAGTTAATTTAATTTACTGGGGCTTTTAAGGTTAATTTAGAGTTTAGCTTCTATTTTAGCAACATGCTAACATTTTTGGTTAATTTGTTAGATACTGGGGTTTTAGGCTTATTTAGAGTTTAGCTTCTATTTTACCAACATGCTAACTTTTTTGGCTAATTTTTTAGGTACTGGGGTTTTAGGCTATTTTAGCAACATGCTAACGTTCTTGGTTAATTTAATTTACTTGGGCTTTTAAGGTTAATTTAGAGTTTTGCTTCTATTTAAGCAACATGCTAACGTTTTTTGGCTAATTTGTTAGCTACCAGGGGTTTTAGGCTAATTTAGATTTTTGCTTCTATTTTACTAACATGCTACGTTTTTGGTTAATTTGATTTAATTTAGAGTTTAGCTTTTATATTGGCAACGGGATAAAGATTTTGACTAATTTAGTTTACTGATAAATTTTCAGGCAATTTTGGAGTTCAGCTAGTAATTAAGCAACAAGCTAGCTTTTTTTTTTTTTTTTTTTACTAAATTGACCTCTACTGAGTTTTTTATGCTAATTTGAAGTTTAGCTCATGTTTTAGGAATATGCTAACGTTTTTATGCCAATTTGTTATTTAGGCCTACTGGGATTTTTAGGCTAATTTAGAGTTTAGTTTCTATTTTAGCAAAATGCTGATATTTTTGACTGATTTTGTTTACTGATGAATTTTATGCTATTTTGGAGTGTAGCTAGCATTTAAGCAATGAGCTAGCTCTTTTTTAGGGCTAATTTGGCATCTAAAGTAAATGGTAAAAATGTTGAAGAAAAAAATCACATTTTGAGAAATTCTAGTTTCTTTTTATATTTTTGCTATTGTTAGTGCCAGAAATTAGACGTAATTCACATGTATTATAAAATAAAAAAAAGATAATGAAAGCAAATCCTAATTTCTAAACAAAATCAAAAAGTAATAAAAAAAAATTTTAAAAAGGCGAAAGTAAGACTATGTTGTTCTTTCTAAGATTTGATCAGTAGAAAAGAAGCCCAAATGGCTCTTTTACTTTGAAAGGTTGTCGACCCCTGATGTATACAGGAAAAAAAAAACTATAAAAATGTACATTTTCAGTCATAAATGTTTAGATCTTTAAATGTCGTCTCTTTTCATCGCTCCATTCCAGTCTTCAAAACAAACCCCCCAATGTTTGGCACCAAAAACGCAGCTTTTCATGTCATTTTTTTCTATTATTCTCACAAACAAGTGGAGTTGGATCTGGAAACCCCCTTGCCAAGATTCCAACAGATTGTAATGATGTGCCCAACGACGGACCTGATTTCAGAACAAAGAAGAGGAAAAAGTACCGGACGGGGGTATCGCGATGTTCCACCTCACAAAGCCTCATAATGAAAACGTCAAAGCGCACATTATTGGAAATAAACAACTGAAGAGAGACGAGAGCTCCGTCTGTGGCTTTAAGAGAATTTCTGAAAAATGTAAACGTCAAATTTACTTTAGAAGTAAAACTTTTGGCACATCTTCTGCAAATGTATATATTTAGAAGTGATAAGTGAAATATTGCAATATCTACATCAGTGCTTTCATGGGGTTATTTTTTGTGCAATTAATTAATCGTCATCCGTAATTAATTAATCTAATTAAAAGACTTTAATTGCAACATTTTTAACCTATTTATTGCTGTAAAAACTCTAATTTTGAGAGATTTAAAAAAAAAAGTATGACGTCACAGTAAAACAACAAAATGAAGTTTTCAAAGTTCCAACCTTTTATTTTTTTCAGTCTCGACCCATTAAGAAAAAACAAAAGATCGAGTCCAAAGTTCTATAATTTAAAACACACAAACATGAGGAAACCCTTTCATTAATAATTCAGAAATATTGACCACAAGTTTCTTATTAATACCTTAATAAATACTAAATTCACCGTCAGCCCTCCATTACTACATTTTATCCTTTACATAAAAGATAAAAGTTTGTTTGTTCTGTAAGAACTACAAAGTCGCACATTGATGACATCACAGCAGCACCAAGTACACATTAGTACACACACAAACGAGCCGCGGGAACAAAGTAAGAGGAGTTTTTACCCGTTAATGTTAATGCAAGTTCACAGCTGGACCTTTTATGATTTATATCAGAGAACATGATAATAGTTATAGGTTACAAATGAGATTAATACAATTTTAAAAAAAAGAAAAACATGCTAATTTATTTGTAATTAACTAATTGCAATTAACACGATAATTTACCACCCTTAATCGATATAAAATGAAGCAGAGACGATGTTTGTTTATTTATTTATTTATAAGCAAAGTTGTAGTTTAGCATGTTTCTTTATTTTTACACTTACACCTCCGACCACTAGTTGGCAGTACATCACACTGAGACTTTTTCAGCAGCTTCTCACAACACAAAAACCAACGAGATCACACAAGAATCCGTTTATTCAGCCTCACGGTTTCTGTTGTCACTCAGCGAGACATGTTCAACAGAGTTTTAGCTTGAGAAACCGAAACTCTTGGTGTCGTTGTTGTGCCACGATGCGTATCGCCTGCCAGAAATTGTATCACGACTTTGTTGATTAGTTACATAACACTCGTATTTTGTCCTAAAAAGCCTAGAATGATATGATATGAACTTTATTTCTATAGCACTTTACATCTGCTTATAGCATGCCAAAGTGCTTCACGATAAAAGAAGGAAGAGAGTTAAAAATAAATTAGACAAATTAAGAACAAAATTAAATAAAAACAGCATAAAATTACAAAAGCAGTCTGCAGTAAAATACATAAAAGATCAATAAGAATACAATAAAACAAATAAAATTAATATAAAATAAAATTCCACCAACTACTGAGCATTAAAAGCCATTCTAAAAAGGTGTGCTTTCAAATAACTTTTAAAACTGTTGAGGTCTGACATCATGCGCAGTTCTGCTGGAACGCTATTCCATAGAAAGAAGATAAATGTTCTCGATATATAGATCATTCTGGAGCTTTTAGGAGCTTTTTCTTTACTCACATATACATAAAACCACAACAGAGTTTTGAGTTTAAAATAAATAAAATGGTAATAAATGAAAATGCGTATGAAAGTTGGTTTGTTACAGAAACATTTAACATCAATATTGGTTGATCCTACTGTAAATTATTGGGGTGAAGGCTGGATTCGTGGCCTAGAAAAGGCGGGAAAAAAAATGCAAATATGACCAAAAAATTCCCAAAAGCCCCAAAATCAAATATATTGTGAACATCCATTTTCTTATTATGCTTTTTAGAAAAAAAAGAATGAATCTGCGACGGGGGGATTCAAATTCAGGCAGCAGACGTGTCTTGGTGCAACACTGACACTGTATAAAATGCAGATTTCTGTGTTTAGTGGTGAATCTTTGCAGACGTGGAGCGCACACTCCACGCAGGCCCGTCTAAATGCTGGAGGAGCGAAAGTTCTGCAGAACTTCACAGAAAAAGATTCTAATGAAGCAAACCTGATGGATCAGAGCGACGTCTTCAGAACTCTAAAAAAATTCTGTATCCTGTTACACGGCTTCATCACACTTTTTGAATTGTTGGGGCTCTGCCATAAAAATTCTACTTTTTTGAAGTTTTAAATACATTTTACTGTTTATTCTTCTCTTTAAAGAACTCCAAAGTGGTATTTTGATCCTCTAAAAGAGCCCCTCCCATACCCTCCAACACGAGCGGTTGGAAACGTGCTGACGTAAGATCGGTGCCAACAGCTCCCTCCAGGAAGAGTCTGTAAGGCTGCAAGCTCCGCCTCCAGACTAAAAGAACACGCCCCCACCTTCACCGTGGCGCTGTGGCTGGAGATGACTTCCTTCCTGTACCTGGAACCGCTCTCGGACCCGTCTTTCAATGTGGTCTCGGTTTGTTTCCAATCGGACTGGACTTCGGTTCACGCATCCACCTTTAGTCATGTGGTTTTAGAGGCGATGACATGAAGGATGATGCTGTGAAATGGACGGGACCTACAAGGAGCGAAAGGCGGAGACTCAGAAATCGAGTCGTTTTACTTCCAGCTATTAAAACGGGTCTCAAAAGTGACTCTTACTTCATAAATAAATTGTTTTTTAGTGTTCCCAATGTAATATATGATCATATCTATGGATATATTTTACTTTGAAAGGCTGAAGAAAATCATGGTAGGGCCCCTTTAAAATTTAGCAGTGTTGGAAATAAACACCACTTTATTTTCTTAACCACATTTACAGAACCGTATTTGTTAAGGCGCATTTGTTGTTTTTTTTTTTTCTCTTACACTCAATACTTATATATCACCACATGCCATAGTGCAACACATGAATCCCAATAAATATTGTACCAGAAGAAGGACTGAAAATGTCCCTCGTTAATTAAACTTTCTTAATTTTTTTTAGCCCAGATTTTTTAAATTTTTTTAGATTCTATAGTTTTGGGGTTTTGACTTCCTGTTTTATTTTGTTAAATTTTGTACTTCCTGTCCCTGTTTCCTGGTTTTATATCTCCTTTGTGCAAAACTTTGAATTTTTAATTGATTTTCAAACCAAAAATGGAAATCATTCTTCTTAAACTTATGGAAATATTTTGTCTGATCTTTTCACCCTCAGCGGTTCTGGATCTGAAGTGTTCAAAAAAAATTTTATTTTGCGCAAGAATACACAAAACTAAAAAAAATAGTTGTTCTTCTTCTATTACGTTTAAATTTAAGTAATTTAAATGAGATCCGCTAAATGTCTTCGGCAAAAATGTAAAATGTTTCACAATAACCAAAAGACCTTAATGTTAATCATATTTAATACTATTTATATATGAAGCCAGTTACATTTATTATTTATCCACTATTGTATGTATTCTAGTGAGTTCAAAGATGATCTATTTGTTAAAATTGTCATAAAATGATTGACATAATTTCAAATTCATATAGAAAGAATAAATTATTTTTTGTACCATTCCCACATTAATTTCAGTTGCAAGTTTAATTAAAATAAACTGGAAATAGTGACAGAAAATATTTTTTTCTGTTTTTATTAAAAAGTGAAGACAATATTGATGCTAATTAAACAATTTCAGCTCTAAAATGACCTTAATTTGTTTCAAAGCAGAAATTTAACTGGACATATATTCAGGTTTCATGGAGTTCTTCAAAAATTTTGGGAAAAAAATGCAAAATATTATGGATTTGTTGTTCTTTGATTCTCATAAAACTGAAGATTTTTTGATTTTATTTGTAATTTGTAGTAGAAAAACATTATTTTTACATAAGCTGATGAGTTCTTAAACAAATATGCACAGGAATTTCTGGATTTGGAGGAGTAGGATGATGTACACAAACACATTTTTAGTGTTTTTAGTTTTGTTTCTATTTATTTGATGAGTGCAGGGAAGATCCTATATTTTTAAACACAGATTTTCATAAACTGCATTAATATATTTAAATGAATTCATCTATTCTGGCAACTTTTCCCTCCCAAACACTGGAGATGTTCCACAGTTGCTGTTCACACATTCACTCCACATAGGGAGATTTTCTGGAGGAGATGCATTCTCACAGCTTGACGCATGAGCGTTTGTGTGTGTTTGTGTGTTTGTGTGGGTTTGTGTGTGCGAAGGGGGCTTCTGTTTGTGGAATGACAGAAAAAGGAAGAAACAAGTGTTTTCTATTCAGATCCTGAAGAACAGTGAAGCTCTGGGATGAATGTTAAACTGTGTTTCATATCATAAAAGTTTTATTTTATTCCTTTTTTCCAGAATTTTTTTATATAAGTTTAGAAAACATATTAGGCATAAAGCTTTTGTTAAATTAGAATCAGAATCAGAATTATTTTTAATATCATTGTTGCACAAGGACCTTGTGATACAACGAAGAAACAGCAGCTCTCCATACAATAGAATAGAAAAATAAAAGATAATAAAATAAAAATCATTATTTCCATATATTGCACATGGAGGATGAAGATAAGCACCTCTGAATATTGCACATTTTATGAATTCTTGCACAAGTTATTAGGTTCCTCTTTTATTTATCATATATTAAATTAAAGCAGAAACTCAAAATAAAGGGATCTGCAGCAAAAAATAAAAAGGAATAATTTTAAAAATCAGAGAAACAGACGTCAGATTGAAAGTATCAGATTTTTGAAGACAAACGCTGGGACGACCGGGTCTGATGCTGAGGCTGGAGATACCTGGAAAGAGGTGCAGCAGAAGAAGTGAGGAAGATTAGATGGAAGCGGAAAACTTTCTGAACCACAGGAAGAGATCATTTAAAACATGTCGGGGAATTGTAACAAACTCATATTTGTTGCTGTTACTTGAACTGTTTTCTGTCCATCATAAAAATGATTGGGCATTTTATTATTTTAGTCATCAGAACTGTAAGTGGAGAAGCTGTTTTGATGAAGTTTTGGATTTCATGGAAGAAATTAGATTAAATTTAAAGGCAAACTTAGTTTTAGTATTTCAGAATCTTCTGATTTGCTGTGCAGGACTAGGAGCCGAATAGAATTACTTTTTTGGCACAAACTACAGCAAAAACGTGAAAAAGAAATCAGTATCTCTCAAAATATATACTTTTTTTTTTAATACAAAAGCTCAAATAGCTTATTTTAGAATAGAATAGAAATAGAAACTTTATTTCTATAGCACTTTACAACTGCTTATAGCATGCCAAAGTGCTTCACAATAAAAGAAGGAAGAGAGTTTAAAAATTAGACAAATTAAAAACTAAAATAAATAAAAACAGCATAAAATTACAAAATCCGTCTGCAGTAAAATACATAAACGATCAATACGAATACAATAAAACAAATAAAAATAGAATAAAATAAAATGCCACCAACTACTGAGCATTTAAAGCCATTCTAAAAAGGTGTGTTTTCAAATAACATTTAAAACTGTTGAGGTCTGACATCATGCACAGTTCTGCTGGGAGACTCTGAGGCCCGGCAACAAAGAACGCACGGTCACCCCAGCGTTTCTGTCGCGACCTGGGCACCTCAAGCAAAAACTGACTGGCAGACCTTAAAGCTCTGGAATGACTGCGGACGTTTAAAAGCTCAGTTAAATAAACAGGGGCGAGATTATGGAGAGCCTTAAAAACAAACAGTAAAAGTTTAAACTGAATACTAGAATGAACAGGGAGCCAGTGAAGAGCCCTGAGAACCGGAGTGATGTGTTCTCGTCTGGATGTTCCAGTTAACAGTCGTGCTGCTGCATTCTGGACTAACTGGAGACGGTTGAGTGATTTTAAGTAATCCTTACTTTAAAACTGCTATTTTTTTCTTATATTTATTAATTTTTTGTTATTTTTCCCTCTTTGTCCTCAGCAGTCTTAGACTGCTGGGTTTAGTTATTTTAGTTGGATCTTGGTAGTCTTAGTTCGCAGGCTTTGTTTATTTGTTTTCTTTATGTAGTTTTGGTTGGGAAGCTTCTGACATGTGATCGACTCGGGGACTCTCGACTAGTGATGACACGACAAATGACTTAGCTGTTTTGTGCAGTTTTTCTGTACTGAAACTTATGTTTACAATAAAGTTTATTTTAAAAAAAAGTGTCAATCTGCTCGGGCTATTATTTATAGGACCAAAAAGAAGTTCAGCACTGCCAGGATTTATTTTCAAACAATAACTACTTTCTTTTTCTCAAGTGCGACCAAACTAGCATGCTACTCGCTAGCATGCTAGCTTTAGCACAAACTTCACACTTTCCAGCCTGATTTCTCTCTATTAAAACACGATTTCTATCCTGTCATGGTTCCTCTCCATCGGATTATTTCGTTGTCAAGGTTTTTGCTGTTGATTGCAAATATTGCGCCACCTTTTGGGATTCTTTGCGTACTTGTTCGGACCTCCTTGGTTCTTTACTGGGGACGTGATGGCGGTCTAATGGTCCGGACCAATCGCAAACCCCCCGAGCCGATCTTGGACGTGTAGTAACCACACCGCAGACGAACCCATCTGAGGCCCACCGATTCATGGGGCCATTAACTTAGCCTAAAACCCCAGTAGCTAACAAATTAGCCAAAAATGTTAGAATCTTACTAAAATAGAAGCTAAACTCTAAATTAACCTTAAAATCCCTGGTAAATAAAATTAACCAAAAACCTTAGCATGTTGCTAAAATAGAAGCTAAACTCTAACTTAGCCTAAAACCCCCAGTAGCTAACAAATTAGCCAAAAATGTTAGCATGTTGCTAAAATAGAAGCTAAACTATAATTTAACCTTAAAATCCCCAGTAAATTAAATTAACCAAAAATGTTAGCATGTTGCTAAAATAGAAGCATAACCCTAACCCAGCATAAAACCCCCAATAGCTAACAAATTAGCCAAAAATGTTAGAATCTTACTAAAATAGAAGCTAAACTCTAAATTAACCTTAAAATCCCTGGTAAATAAAATTAACCAAAAACCTTAGCATGTTGCTAAAATAGAAGCTAAACTCTAACCCAGCATAAAACCCCCAATAGCTAACAAATTAGCCAAAAATGTTAGCAAGTTGCAAAAATAAAAGCTAAACTCTTAATTAACCTTAAAATCCCCAGTAAATTAAATTAACCAAAAATGTTAGCATGTTGCTAAAATATAAGCTAAACTCTAACTTAGCTTAAAACCCCCAGTAGCTAACAAATTAGCCAAAAATGTTAGCAAGTTGCAAAAATAGAAGATAAACTCTTAATTAACCTTAAAATCCCCAGTAAATTAAATTAACCAAAAATGTTAGCATGTTGCTAAAATAGAAGCTAAACTCTAAATTAACCTTAAAACCCCCAGTAGCTAACAAATTAGCCAAAAATGTTAGCATTTTGCTAAAATAGAAGCTAAACTCTAACTTAGCCTAAAAGCCCCAGTAGCTAACAAATTAGCCAAAAATGTTAGCATGTTGCTAAAATAGAAGCTAAACTATAATTTAACCTTAAAATCCCCAGTAAATTAAATTAACCAAAAATGTTAGCATGTTGCTAAAATAGAAGCATAACTCTAACTTAGCATAAAACCCCCAGTAGCTAACAAATTACCCAAAAATGTTAGCAAGTTGCAAAAATAGAAGCTAAACTCTTAATTAACCTTAAAATCCCCAGTAAATTAAATTAACCAAAAATGTTAGCATGTTGCTAAAATAGAAGCTAAACTGTAACTTAGCTTAAAACCCCCAGTAGCTAACAAATTAGCCAAAAATGTTAGCAAGTTGCAAAAATAGAAGATAAACTCTTAATTAACCTTAAAATCCCCAGTAAATTAAATTAACCAAAAATGTTAGCATGTTGCTAAAATAAAAGCAAAACTCTAACTTATTATTTCGTTGTCAAAGTTTTTGCTGTTGATTGCAAATATTTCGCCCCCTTTTGGGATTCTTTGCCCACTTGTTCGGACCTCCTCGGTTCTTTACTGGGGGTGTGATGGCGGTCTAATGGTCAGGACCAATCGCAAACCACCGAGCCGATCTTGGACGTGTGGTACCTACAACGCAGACGAACCCACCTGAGGCCCACCGATTCATGGGGCCATTAACTTAGCCTAAAACCCCCAGTAGCTAACAAATTAGCCAAAAATGTTAGAATCTTACTAAAATAGAAGCTAAACTCTAAATTAACCTTAAAACCCCCAGTAAATAAAATTAACCAAAAACGTTAGCATGTTGCTAAAATAGAAGCTAAACTCTAACTTAGCCTAAAAGCCCCAGTAGCTAACAAATTAGCCAAAAATGTTAGCAAGTTGCAAAAATAAAAGCTAAACTCTTAATTAACCTTAAAATCCCCAGTAAATTAAATTAACCAAAAATGTTAGCATGTTGCTAAAATAGAAGCTAAACTCTAAATTAACCTTAAAACCCCCAGTAGCTAACAAATTAGCCAAAAATGTTAGCATTTTGCTAAAATAGAAGCTAAACTATAATTTAACCTTAAAATCCCCAGTAAATTAAATTAACCAAAAATGTTAGCATGTTGCTAAAATAAAAGCTAAACTCTAACTTAGCCTAAAACCCCCAGTAGCTAACAAATTGGCCAAAAATGTTAGCATTTTGCTAAAATAGAAGCTAAACTCTAAATTAACCTTAAAACCCCCAGTAGCTAACAAATTAGCCAAAAATGTTAGCATTTTGCTAAAATAGAAGCTAAACTATAATTTAACCTTAAAATCCCCAGTAAATTAAATTAACCAAAAATGTTAGCATGTTGCTAAAATAAAAGCTAAACTCTAACTTAGCCTAAAACCCCCAGTAGCTAACAAATTGGCCAAAAATGTTAGCATTTTGCTAAAATAGAAGCTAAACTCTAAATTAACCTTAAAATCCCCGTTAAATAAAATTAACCAAAGATGTTAGCATGTTGCTAAAATAGAAGCTAAACTATAATTTAACCTTAAAATTCCCAGTAAATTAAATTAACCAAAGATGTTAGCATGTTGCTAAAATAAAAGCTAAACTCTAACTCATTCTTTCGTTGTCAAAGTTTTTGCTGTTGATTGCAAATATTGCGCCCCCTTTTGGGGTTCTTTGCGTACTTGTTCGGACCTCCTCGGTTCTTTACTGGGGACGTGATGGCGGTCTAATGGTCCGGACCAATCGCAAACCCCCGAGCCGATCTTGGACGTGTGGTACCTACAACGCAGACGAACCCACCTGAGGCCCACCGATTCATGGGGCCATTAACTTAGCCTAAAACCCCCAGTAGCTAACAAATTAGCCAAAAATGTTAGCATTTTGCTAAAACAGAAGCTAAACTCTAACTTAGCCTAAAACCCCCAGTAGCTAACAAATTAGCCAAAAATGTTAGCATGTTGCTAAAATAGAAGCTAAACTATAATTTAACCTTAAAATCCCCAGTAAATTAAATTAACCAAAAATGTTAGCATGTTGCTAAAATAGAAGCATAACTCTAACTTAGCATAAAACCCCCAATAGCTAACAAATTAGCCAAAAATGTTAGCAAGTTGCAAAAATAGAAGCTAAACTCTTAATTAACCTTAAAATCCCCAGTAAATTAAATTAACCAAAAATGTTAGCATGTTGCTCAAATAAAAGCTAAACTATAATTTAACCTTAAAATCCCCAGTAAATTAAATTAACCAAAAATGTTAGCATGTTGCTAAAATAGAAGCTAAATAGAAGCTAAACTATAATTTAACCTTAAACCCAGTATGTCAGTAATATAGCTCCTCTGCTAGCATCTTCCAATCCTCTCCGTTAAAGGGGCTTTGGGCCCCTTTGGACAAAAGTTCTGATCCAGCTTTAAACTTTGAGCCACAGAACCTCACGAGAACAACCCCTCGTATCATGATGAGGTGGCGAAGATCTCGTGGAGCGCGATTGTTCTCCACTCCCTCCCCGTGCGGCGGCAGCGCCGAGCCCCACAACAAAAGCCTCGGCCATTTACCTGCAGCTATTTATGCCTTCCACTCCGAGCTGAAAACACGCCGCGCGTAAGCAAATCCACTTTGCTTATCCATGTGACATTTCTGAAATGTGAATTAAATTGATATGGCCCAATTAGCGTGAAGCTGCTGTTGGCTCACCGGCGCTCTGCAGCCTCCCCCGTCTCCCTCAGCCTCGCGCCTCATCGAAAATTGCTTTACATTTGCTTGCTCACATCTCGAGCTCTTAATTATACGGTGCAGCGCGGCTGTATTTGGCTGGAACAGCGAGGAGCCGCAGACAGCAGCTGCGTGGTGGTTAGCCGCCGCAGCTAGGACGCGGCTAAAAGCTTATCCCGGCGGGGGACGGCAGGAAGGTTGGAGAGCGGGAAAAGGCCGAGCCGAACAAAGACGAGGGCTCCGGGAGGAAGGTGGAGGAAGAGGAAGAGCTCGGTGGGAAGACGGGAACAATCGAGACGTTTGAGTTTCAGCAGAGGTGAGGAAGAAGATCTCTGGAGAGGAAGATCTTCGGTGTTTGAGAGCCGCATCTCATGGAGTTCCTCACATAATGACACAAGTTTCAGAATCAGCCGCTTCCTGAAAAACTTTTCAGATCTTCTAGAGAACGCGTCAAAGTAAGATACCTGGAGGAACTGTAAACAGATGGAGGATTGGAAGGGGCGGGCTTTATCCACATCAACAGTCCCGCCCACAGCTCAGGTGAATTTTCAATGAACTCCTGACCCTCTACAGCAGGGATCACCAACCTTTTTGAACGTGAGGGCTACTTCATGGGTACAGAGTCATACGAAGGGCTACCATTTTGAAATAACAAATTTTGCTTGGTTATAGGTAGCTTTACTAAATCAATTATGAACTAGAAAAATGCATTACCTCCGATAATGCATGTGTGAATGCATTTTGCGGAATGCGATTGCTGAAAATGCTGAAGATTTTTGCTTAAAATCAGCACAAAAAACCTAAAAAGTTGCCAATTTTGCCAAAAAAGCTAACACGTTGCTAATGTGTTAGCTTAACTGCAAATTAGCCCAAAAAAACCTGAAAAGTTGCCAAATTAACCAAAAAGGCTAACACGTTGCTAATATATTAGCTTAACCCTGAATTAAAACCAAAAAACCTAAAAAGTTGCCAAATTAGCCAAAAATGCTAACACGTTGCTAATGTGTTAGCTTGACTGCAAATTAGCCCAAAAAAACCTGAAAAGTTGCCAAATTAGCCAAAAAAGCTAACACGTTGCTAATATATTAGCTTAACCCTGAATTAGCACCAAAAAACCTAAAAGGTTACCAAATTAGCCAAAAATGCTAACACGTTGCTAATATGTTAGCTTACCTCCAAATTAGCCCAAAAAACCTCAAAAGGCCGAAAAAGTATAAGTTCCCATTGACTTAACATAGGGCTAAAAATTAGCATAAATTGCGCAAAATCGCAAAAACCGTAAAATTTGCGAAAACCAAAAATACAAGCAGTAATGTCCTTAACGAGCTGATACCAAGATTGGTGAAATTGCATAAAGTGTGCTAGAGTTTTTACGTGTCAAAAAACGTACGGAAGAAAACGTAAATAGGTGAAAAACATTGTGTGCATTGAATGCATTCACACAATAATGATCCTCCTCTATGTAAAGACACGGATTTCTCATAATAATTATCAACAACGACAACAAGCTAGGAAAGAGATATCAATGTTGAGCATTTTATTAATCTCAGTAATTGTTAAATTTTCAGATGCATTTCATGGAAAAATGTATGCCGTTATTTATGTTCCATAAGTCTACACAGAAATAAAACATCTCCGCGAACGTATCACACATTTCTCGCGGACATTGCACACCCTCGCGAGCGCTTCTGCTCCTCTCCCGAGGAGAAAAAGGCCTCGCGCGCGCCAGAGTGTGTTTCTTGCGACCAGAAGAAGTCCTCGCGAGAGCAAAAATTATGCTCGCGTGCCAGCAGAACTTCGGTGACCGCGCGCGCGCAACATTTTTGCTAGTGCGCTCGCGGAGTCTCTTTCTACGCGCGAGTGAAAGTTGACTTTTGACACATGGGGGCGGAGACAGAGGGGCTGCGTTGGCTCTCTTCTGATTGGCGTATTTTGTACACTGGAGGTTTACGTTTGCCCAGTAGATGGCAGTAATGCACCTCAACGCTGTGTGCCATCCGCCATTAAACCAGACAAGAAGAAGAAGTATACTTTTGCAGAGAGGAATGCAATCCGTGTATTGATCAAACGAAAAACAAACCGTTTTTTTCATTTTCCGATTTGCGCATTAAATCGAAAATGCAGCAAATGGATAACCAGTGTCCAGTTTCGTTTGTTTATTTCGTTCTAGACACGCGGGTTACCTGGAAGTAGTTTTATATACGCTTATTTTGAAGGCTGTAGCACTGCCTGTGCGGTAGGTGTCTTTCGTCAAGGAGACAGACCATTGTACAGTTGTTTGGTGACCGTAAAAGGACAATCGGAGACCTAAGGACATGAAAATACTCCCGTTCCAGGTAAGAACCGGATATATTATTATTATTTCAGTCAAATGTCTCTGACGATGTGACTGCTACTTTGACAAGCTAGCTATGGCTAACTCCCTCTCGGGCACGCACAGAATAAACTATGTGGAGGCTTACTTTGTCACATTTATGTACAAGACAGAAAATCGAAAATCAGCCTCCACGAAAGAGACTCCGCGAGCGCACTAGCAAAAATGTTGCGCGCGCGCGGTCACCGAAGTTCTGCTGGCACGCGAGCATAATTTTTGCTCTCGCGAGGACGCGGATTCTCTGGTCGGAGAACACTCTGGCGCGTGCGAGGCCTTTTTCTTCCCGGGAGAGGAGCAGAAGCGCTCGCGAGGGTGTGCAATGTCCGCGAGAAATGTGTGATACGTTCGCGGAGATGTTTTATTTCTGTGTAGACTTATGGAACATAAATAACGCCATAAAAACGTCCCATTTTCACTATGTTTATCAGTAATTTCATGTTAAAAACAATCAACTTACACAGTTTTAAACAATACATTTCAAACTAAGGTCGGGATTTAAACAAACTGAATGATCTTTGAACAAGAGTAGGTCAGAGGTCACCTAAACTTATCTAAAGTATTATTTTTAAGACGTTTTAACTTTCAAATCTATGCAAATTTGAGTGTAATTTTTAAAAAAAAGCAACAGAAGAAAATTTTATTTTAGGTGCAGCTCACAAGTGAGTTATTTTTAGAAGAGATCTGAGGGCCCCTTGTGGGGTCCTTGAGGGCTACCTGGTGCACCACGTTGGTGACCCCTGCTCTACAGAAACTATCCAAGAAAACAAGGGCTAAAAACAGCACAAGCATGAAGAAAAGACCACTGGAAACGCTGGATCAAAGATGATCAGAGTGGGACTTTAAAAAGGAAAAGACTGATTAAAAAGGGCAGTTGTTGGGACGTGCTTAGCGGTTACAACTATTTTAA
Source organism: Oryzias javanicus (assembly GCA_003999625.1). Taxonomy (NCBI): domain Eukaryota; kingdom Metazoa; phylum Chordata; class Actinopteri; order Beloniformes; family Adrianichthyidae; genus Oryzias; species Oryzias javanicus. The sequence goes on from CM012458.1 coordinate 26,630,184, forward strand.
AATCTAATTTATTGCAAAATTGTTTTTGAAAAAAAAGCCCCAAAGAAAAACCTTGATTACTTACGACGGAGTATTAGGGTCACTTTATGAAGAAAAAAATATTTTTAAAATTACGACTTTAAATCTCGAAATTTACGCGAAAAAAGTCGTAACTGCTAAATTGTGAGAAGAAAGTCGTATATTTATGACTTTAAAAGTCATAGGTTAAATTTACAACTTTTAAAGTCGTAAATTTATGAGAAAAAAAGCCGTAAATCTACGAGATTAAAAGTTGTAATTTAATGAGAAAAGAACCAAAGTTGTTTGTTTATCAGAGCTGAGCTTGAAGATAAAAGAAAGAAAATTCTGAACCTTTTGGCGATTCAAAATCAAATTATTTCCGGGTTCGGTAGTGCGTGTGTTGTCTTGCGTATCTTCAAGTAAGCAAAAGAGGCGCTATTATTGTGTTAAACAGACTTTTTATTAACAGTCTCTTCATACTGCTACACTGTGCATGACTAGCGCTCATCTGCCTGCTTACCACTAGCCGTGCACCGAACATGTGACCAATCGCTTGGCCTTCTGGGTAATGCAGTTCTTAAACAGCTAACTTCAATGCACAACAGTGCGGAGTTTCATATGTAAAATAAAGAGCTCAGAGATACACGTTCATCAGGATCATCACTTTATTACGTCATTCATTTTTTTCACCTTACGTCATGTCTCTGTCATGCTCAGAAACCGAAAGAGAATGTAAACAGAGCTCCGGACGCCTCCTTCCCCAAATGAAACGTCTCGTCTCGACACAAAACAACATTGAGAAATGACAATAGTCTGTAACGTTAGCACAAGAACATTTAAAATTCCAAAAACTGGTCCTCTTCAGACGGAAGCATCACAGAGTTGGAGGAGATCTGGTCTGTCAGAGGAAGAAATGACTGGAAGTGGACAGCTGGAGGATATGGACCGCTTCATGAACGGGATCTGCAGAGATCCTGCAAGCAGCATCAATGAATAAAACATTAATAAACTGTAAATCAAATAAAGAAACTTCCAAATATTTGAAATATTTTAACCATTCAGTTTACCTGATGAAATCCAAAACGCTTTTCAAGTTTGGTCGACCTGCTTCAGATCCTTTCGCTGGAATGTAGACTCCCCTCGACTTTAATACATTACAAGAAAAAAGTTGTAAATCTACGAGATTAAAACTAATAAATTTACGAGATTTAAAGTCGTATATCTACAAGAAAAAGAAACTTGTAATATTACTTTTTTTTTTTTTTTTTTTGGTGGCCCTAATACTCCGTCGTAGATTACTGATAAAAATGAAGACAGTAAAAAAAGAACAGAAACGGCTGGATTTCTTCTTTACAAGACAAAAAACGCTTTATGCATTTTTTTTTCTTCTTTTTTTTCAAATAAAACTTTGGAATTTCTAAAATTTCCATGATTATCAATGAACGCCTGACAACTTTTGTGGATCAAGAAGTAATAAAATAAACATTAATTTCTTTATTTTTTAGAAGGTATAAGACTTGACAAAGTTGGATCCATTTTGCTGCTCCAACTTTTATTTATTTTATTTTATTTAGTAGTTTATTTGACAGGGAAAATGTGCAAAAACATTAAAGATGCTTCACACCAGATTATAGCCGAAGCTATAGTTTCCATCTGCAGTCCCCAAACAGGTAAAAATGAATACAATACAAACTTCACTATAAATGTACACAATCATTCAATATCCACTCACACATTAAACTTTTCCCCAAACAACGGATTACATAATAACATTTTAGAATAAAATGTAACTAAAACCATTTCACTGTGTACAGACCAAAGATACACACTCTTACTTTTAAACATTACAAATCTTTACAATAAAAGATAAATAAAATCAAACAATAAAATTTTGCTCAGACCACATTGTGTTATTCACAATCTTTAATGTTGACACTGCTGCTTTTCCAATAGCAATTTCTTAAGATTACAAGAGAAATTGTTAATTTCTGAGGAAAGTTTGAGACTCTGTGGGAGTTTGTTCCATTCTTCGATGGCTTTATAAGAAAAGGCGGTCTGTCCGAAAGCCGAGCTCCGTTTAGGCCAGTGGTCCCCAACCACCGGGCCGCGGACCGGTACCGGTCCGTGGACTCATTGCCACCGGGCCGCGGGAGAATTTTTTTTTTTATGAGACGGAAATATTGTATTTTGAAAAATCGACCGGATTCTCTCGATTAGCTTGAGCGTCAGTTGTGATATCCACACAGAAAGGAGAAATATTTAATTCAACCTAAAGAATTGTAATGGAAAAATGTTAAACAGAGATGAAAAGAAACGAGAGAAAGAGAGAGAAAGCTGAGCGCGCGCATTGGCACTGCGCGTGTGTGTTGGGGTGGGGGGGGGGTGGTGGGGGGTGGGGCTTGCGCGTGCAGAAGCGGAGGAAGGAGAGAGAGAGATATACAAAAAACAAAACTTAAAGAAGATGAGATCATTAGAAAAGAAGGAAAAAAAACTGGTACCATTTGACTTTTGCTAGAATGAAGGAAGAAAATCTGCAGGAAATAATTCTATATTCTATATATTTATGGCTCCACAACCAACCTGTGCAGAATCTTCTCTAAAACAGAACAGATCATTAAGAAACCAGATTACATCCTCAAAGATGAGACACTTTTGTCTTTCTTAACGTTATTGTGAGTAAAAGTCTTTATTTGTTGGTTTTGCACACTTTAGTAATTTGGATTGTGGTTGCAGTGTTTAGTATTTTTCACTTCAAATATGTTTAAAAGGAAAAAAAAAAAAGCTTAAAATATAAAAACTGAATAATTAATAACTATTCCTTTTTCATTTATTTTGTATATTTTATCTGGAAGGGATACATAACAGCATAAATATAATATAGACTTTTTAGACGTGACGGAACACTATTGGGCAGGAACGCTTTGAGTCAACTTGCTCAGATGTTGCTGCACTTGATGCTTTTTGGCTGCATCCAAACGACCAATCAGAATTCAGGAATTCTCTCTGGCGAGTGAGGAGAAATGGTTGGACCTTCAGCATCTCGATTGAAAGGATTTGAGCAGGAACTTGTGTGATTTTATCATTCCTTTCTCGTCAAAATGACAGAAGTGACCTTCAAAGATCCTCTCCGCCACGGATAAATCTCTTTTCTCTTGCATAAACTCTTATATTCTCCATCTTTTCTGTGTTCTAATGTGAAAGCGGCAGAAAAAAGCTGCTAGAAGTTTAGTGAAGAACGTCCTCCATCCAGCCGTCTGTCATCGTCCTCATCCTCTTTTTTTTTTTTTTTCCTCTCCGACAGCCCTTAATGGCTTTCCATTTCAAATTAGGTAGAAATACTTACTTCTCGAGAGCTTAAAGTTCATCCCTCTTCACCTCTCATCCCTGCCTCGGTTCCGCCTCATTGGCGTGTCGCTCCGCACGCACATTCCTGGAAAACAAAAGCAGAGGAGCAGGGTCCTGCTGAGTCAAACACCAAATTGCTCTTAGCTGATGTTTGCTAAACACTCCTGTGGTAATGACTTCAAATGGAAAACATTGAGTGTGCATGTGTGTGTGTGCACGTGTGACAGAAAGTCAGACGCTTCGTTCCGCTTGGTGATGTCATTTTTAAGGCTTAAGTCGTCTTCGTCGCTGCTGAGATTGGCCGACTGAGCTTCCTCATAATCAAATCTGACCTCTGGCATGTCCAAAGTCTGTCTGGACGATTTCTTGATTGTGATTGGCTTAAAATAACCCCAAAATAAACTGAAAAACCAACTTTTTAAGTGTGTTCATTCCTCACTCCCTCATACATGATGGAAGAAAGAGCCACATAGTCTTACTTTAGCCTTTTTTATTTTATTGCATTTTTTTACTTTTTAATTTTATTTAGAATATTAAGATTTGCTTTCATTACCTTTTTTTAAAAAATATGTCTGAATTATGTATCATTTCTGGCAGTAACAATAGCAAAAATACAAAAAGAAACTAGAATATCTCAAAATGTAATTTTTTTTTCCAACGTTTTTACCTTTTACCGTAACCCTTCCGTTCTCCTTAGCTTGTTTACATTAAAAGTGGGGTCATCTGGACACCACAGGACAGTGCGCTGAACTTTTTTTTTTCACTGATTTCGGAGTTTCACTAATGTCCATGACAGACGTAAAAACCTGTCCCACTTCGTCCACATTTGTCATGGAAGAAATCGCATAACAATATGTGGTCGGAGTCATCTGGACCCCAAGGAGAGCGGAAGGGTATGCCAAGTTAGCCACAAAAAAAAGCTAGCTCATTGCTTAAATACTATCTACACTCCAAAATAGCCTAAAATTCCTCAGTAAACTAAATCAGTCAAAAAAATTAGCATTTTGCTAAAATAGAAACTAAACTCTGAATTAACCTAAAAATCCCAGTAGGCCTAAATAACAAATTAGCCAAAAAACGTTAGCATATTCCTAAAATATCAGCTAAACTTCAAATTAGCATAAAAACTCAATAGAGGTAAATTTAATCAAAAAAAAAAAGCTAGCTTGTTACTAAATTGTTAGCCAAACTCCAAAATTGCCTAAAGATTTCTCAGTAAACTAGTCAAAAACATTAGCCTGTTGCTAAAATAAAAGATAAACTCTAAATTAATCTTTAAAGCCCCAATAAATTAAATTAACCAAAAAAGTTAACATCTTGCTAAAATAGAAGCAAAACTCTAAAGTAGCCCAAAACCATAGTAGCTAACAAATTAGCCAAAAATGTTAGCATGTTGCTAAAACAAATTAAACTCTAACTTAGCATAAAACCCCCAGTAGCTAACAAATTAGCCAAAAATGTTAGCTTGTTGCTAAAATAGAAGATAAACTCTAAATTAACCTTAAAAACCCCAGTAAATTAAATTAACCAAAAATGTTAGCATGTTGTTAAAATAGAAGCAAAACTCCAACTTAGCCTAAAACCCCAGTAGCTAACAAATTAGCCATAAATGTTAGCATGTTGCTAAAATAGAACCTAAACTCTAAATTAGCCTTAAACCCCCAGTAGCTAACAAATTAGCCAAAAATGTTAGCATGTTGCTAAAATAGAAGCTAAACTCTAAATTAGCCTAAAACCCCCAGTAGTTAACAAATTAGCCAAAAATGTTAGCATGTTGCTAAAATAGAAGCTAAACTCTAAATTAGCTTAAAACCCCCAGTAGTTAACAAATTAGCCAAAAATGTTAGCATGTTGCTAAAATAGAAGCTAAACTCTAAATTAGCCTAAAACCCTCAGTAGCTAACAAATTAGCCAAAAACGTTAGCTTGTTGCTAAAATAGAAGTTAAAGTCTAAATTAGCCTTAAACCCCCAGTAGCTAACAAATTAGCCAAAAATGTTAGCATGTTGCTAAAATAGAAGCTAAACTCCAAATTAGCCTAAAACCCCCAGTAGTTAACAAATTAGCCAAAAATGTTAGCATGTTGCTAAAATAAAAGCTAAAATCTAAATTAGCATAAAACCCCCAGTAGCAAACAAATTATCCTTAAATGTTAGCATGTTGCTAAAATATCAGGTAAACTCCAACATTTGTGAAAATTATAATAAAAGCTGAAAACATAGCCCATGAATATATTTAAAGGCTTGTTGCTAATCTACTTAAAATTTTGAAATTTAAAGACTCTCTCATACACATTTTGTTTAATATTTCAAAAACTATAAACTTCATAAATACCAAAAATACAAGCAGCATTTATAAATGATAATTAAGTAATTCTTACTTTAAAAAGTTACTAGATATAGAGATAAAGGTTGCAGACCTCTGGACTAGACCAATTGAGAAAAATGACGGCACACTGGAGCCCTATGGTTAAAAAAACTATAACCCCAAACTCGATTTAAGTCGTTTTTTATCATATTTTTGCCACACAATATATAAAAAGACAATCACCAGTGTGTTTATGATACATTAGTCGTCATCAAGTAAACACATTTAAAGTCTAATGTTTTTAATGATGGACTTACATTAGGAAAAATTTCAAGTTGACAAATTTTTCCTAAAGTTTACTCCAAGTGGTGTTCAGGTCCATCTGTAATCCCTAACTTCAAAGCAGGTCGCGCTCCAGTCTCATGTGAATATCTTCAGCCCGTCTTCATTTAATATTCCCTCCCAGTCTTTGAAGTGGGGGCAGAAAGCTGAGCCCGGTGTCGGCCGTTTCGTTCACCCTGAGGCCCGACACTAATATGTGAAAGACGCCGCGGCAACAATGCAGCCGCAACATTCATTACACGCAGCCGTCAGTCAATGCGGGCTCCGGACGGGGGAGGGGTCGCGCCACACAGGCCACACCCAACGGGACACCTGAGGACTCATTTGTACTTATTGATCCCCAACTAAAACTCTAATCAGCCAATCACACCTCGGCAGATCAAAGGTCAAACAAGACCTTATGTCTCTTCCAGAAGGTGAAGGAGGAATAATCACGAGATGCATCAGTAGAAACATCTGTGACATTTTGATGGTCCTGGAGGCCCATAGAGAGGTGTGGAACGTACCATTTTCGCGCGTTGTGGTAAGTGTATCGTGAAGTACTTGTAAGGCTAATAGAAGTCTTGAATTGATACTGTGGTATGGTGTCTAGTAATGTGAGTACTGACCCCTTCCTGATTGAGAACCTGTAGAATGTCCAAACACACGACTCTCTGATTGGCTAATTTCGTCAGGATGCATGTGAGAACGGAACCAAGAGGCTACTTTCCCAGTTCACAGAAAAAAAATCTGTACGACACACCTGCGCCTCACCTACAGCACACCCGTAGAAAAACGTTTTGTCTCTAGAGGAACTAGAACTGTCTGCACGATTACCAGATATCCAAATCCTACTCACGACAGGTTACCTGGTTCAGGTAAATCCAACCAATTGGAACAAGCAGGAGTGTGGCCCTCGAGGCCTGATGTAGAGCTTCACAGAACGGTACATGACATTTAGTTCTCAAAGCTCACCTGTGCGTCACGTACCCCAGACTTTTTCTTTTCGCCGCTCTGCTTTTCCGATAAATGTCCGTCTTGGAGTCATTTTAACCCAACCAGACACAAGTATCGTCTTTGTGATCTTGTTCATAACGATTGGTACTTTTGTGGTTTGAAGCGGACGCCACCCACCCGTCTCTACCCAATCCAAGTCTCTGATTGGTCACCGGTTCTGCGATACAACGTGAAAATCGGACTTAAATACTTGCATTCGATCTCGTGCGTTTCAGACGGAAAAGTCTTAAAAATCTGGTCGATTTTTCTTTGGAAGTTGTTGCTTAAATACGAGTTGACGCATTTTGACTTTTCTCTGAGGAATCCTAATATTTCTAAGGTTTCAGACATTTAGACATAAACAGGACTTAAATATTTACACTCTACAATCATAGATTCAGGTTAGAGAGATCTTGGCGATTATCTCATTGTTTGTTTCGTGTCTTTTCCTGTCGGAACTCTATCTAGTGGGGGTGTAGGTAACATACGTGTTCGGCGTGTCAGAACGACTCGGGGGCTAGGACGAGTGATGACGTCTCAATGTTTGATTGGCTGTAAACCAAATAAATTTGTATTGCTAACACGTTTCCCCGTTATCAATATCTTCTTACTTATTGAATTATATTAAAATTTGGTATAACAAAACACCAGGCATGCCTTTAAATTCGAAATGGAATAATTATGAGGGAAAATAACTTTAGGTTACTAAATAAATAAATTAAACAAATGAATAGAACCCGAGCAGAAAGGACTCGTAAAGTGCGGACATGTGCATTTTGGCTGTGTGGTCGACACCTGTACCACCTTGCAGAATATTTATTTATTTATTCACTTTTTTTGTTCTTTTCTTTCTCTTATGATTATGATGTTTTATTATTTTGATGGCTGTAAACACGGTCTGAAAAACACGGTCTTAAAATGTATATATATATGTATATATTCCGTGTGGTCAACATGAATTCCTATAACTTTTTCATCAGCAAAAATGAATACAAATTTGTTGAACCCGAGGAGAAAGGAAACGTAAAATTAAAAAAAAGAAATATAAGCAAACCCGAGCATCTCAACGACTAAGTAGTTTGTCTAAGTGGAGTCTCTGTAGTGTGACATCATCACTCGTCGCAAGCCCCCGAGCCGTTCTGACACCGGTGATATGTTAGCCTCAAGCTCCAACAGTGTCCATTAACATTAGCGTTAGCTTAGCCTGAATATCAGCAAGCGCGGTTTTAAACTCCGTCAAATCAGTTTTTAAATTTTCCTTCGGTGCCTCGTTCGATAAAGAGATAAAGTCTGTTGAAAGACGACCATCTTTAGAGAAAAAGGTGAATTACAAAATTGTAATTAAAAAAAATTTAAAAAATGTATCTTTTGCTTTGAAACTGTACAATTACACATTAGATCATGAAAAGTCTTCATACAGAATCTGTGTTTGTGAATCGTCTTCAGGTATATTTCCTCAACCCTCGAGCTCCATTACTGGATGATTTTCAACATGTTACATTCTTCTGAGAGTCATGGGTCCCCGAGTGAAGTCTCACATGTCCCAGGAATGGGTGGAACCAAAGACAAAGTCTCCAGTATCGATATTTAATTTTTTATGAATTTTTTTGTTCACAATTTCCTAATTTTTCAGTCATATTCAAGCATGTTTTTTAGAATTTTTATTTTCCATTTTCTAACATATAAAACAGCTGAAAATGAAAGAAAACTACACTAATTGATCACGTTTTAATCTATTTTAAATACTTTTTATTGGGTATATTATATCATATACCCATATATCTTTTTATAGCAAAAGTGTTCCAGCGTTCATTCTAACCATGGATTACATCATCATCTTTGAATTATTTTCTCTTAAGAAACATCAGCATTTATTAAACACCCTCTCCTAGACAGAAAAACTGTCTGGAACATGGTTTCTGTAGAGCAGCAGGAATTTATTAAGACTCCTCAGAGCAACTCCGCCCCTCTTTCCCTCTCTGTTGCTGAGAGCTCTCTATTTACATGCTAGAATAATATTGATGCTCTCCAGCCGCACAGTTCTGATCCAGACAAAGACGTTCATGGATCTATTTGTCTGCAAGTATCAGAATGGAGCGGAGCTTGTTGTTGCCCCGCCCATCTTACAAAAAAGCTCTTTCAGATGATCAGAAAAGCAATTTTAAGCTTAATTCTCATTTTTTATGTTCATCAAAAACACGTTTTTTTTTTCCTGTAAAATTCCACAAAAGTCAACCTAAACTCCAAAAAGTCTGAGTTGAAGCTTCAACAACTTTGGTATTTCTTCCTCTGAAGATCATTCCTCATTTCAGAAGCTGAAACTTCTGCCCTCCAACAAGCCCGAGCTCATCTTTTTTAAACTCTATCTGCCCCAAACCACCCACGGAAACACCTGCTGACACGGATCAGGTTCAGGGCTTCAGAAAGTCGACGTGTCGACTCATTCCTTCTCCTCCCTAAAAATTTACCCTCAACCTCCTTTGTTGTCCAACTTTGCTCTTCTTTGAAAAGCTCCAGCCCCCACAAACATGACAGTCCACACGCTAACGCACACACGCGGACACGCACATTCTTCTTTTCTGCCTTTGCAGTTGGTGTAAGATGTCACCTGAATCGCTGTAATTACGCTCGGGGTGCTGATAGCGTTTCTCTCACCTCTTTTCACATAAAGGCTTGTGTGTGTGTCTGTGTGTGCAGGGAGGGGGGGGCAGGTACATAAAGAGGTTAGTGTTGTCAGACTTTGAGAGGATTCTTTTTGTTGTCGGTTCAAAAGCTCAACTTGTTATTCATGAAAACAACAACAGAAAAAGAGAACATGCAAAGATTTTATGAATCTTTCTGCAGGACCGAACGTCACAAGTTTAACACAAAAAGTTGTTTTCAGTTTGTCTTTTAACGGTAAAAGAGCCATTTGGGCTCGTTTTCTACTGATCAAAACCGAGAAGGAGCCGCATTGACTTACGTTAGCCTTTAAGAAATTTGGATTCGCATTCATAACCTTGTTTTTGGTTTTTTTAATAAATGGGAAAAATGTCTATTTTTGGCACAAACAAAAGCAAAAAATACATATGAAAAGAAACTAACATCTCTTTTTATGTTTTTAACTTTAGTAGCAAAAAAAGCTAGCTTGTTGCTTAATTACTAGCTTAACTTCAAATTAGCATAACATTTCTCTGTTACTTAAATCAATCAAAAATGAAACAATGAAGCTCAAAATTAGTCTAAAACCCCAGTAGATAACAAATTAGCTAAAAATGTTAGCATATTGCTAAAATATTAGCTAAACTCACAATTAACAAAAAACTAATTAGAGGCAAAATCTGCAAAAAAGCTAGGTTGTTGCTTAATTACTATCTGAACTCCAAAATAGCCTAAAACTCCTCAGTAAACTAACTTATTCAAAAACGTTAGCATAATGCTAAAATAGAAGCTAAATTCTGTATTATCCAAAAAAAAATTTCAGTGGATAACAAATTAGCTGAAAACATGAGCATTTTACTAAAATATTAGCTAAACTTCAGATTAGCATAAAGTTCCTCAGAAAACCTAGCCAAAAACGTTAGCATGTTGCTAAAAAAGAAGCTAAAACTGTTAATTAGCCTAAAAACTCCAGTGGGTAACACATTAGCTAAAAATGTTAGTATATTGCTAAAATTTTAGCTAAACTCACAATTAACCAAAAACACTAATTAGAGGCCAAATCTGCCAAAAAAGCTAGCTTGTTGCTTAATTACTAGCTTAACTTCAAATTAGCATAACATTTCTCTGTTAATTAAATCAGCCAAAAATGAAACCATGAAGTTCAAAATTAGCCTAAAAACCCCAGTAGATAACAAATTAGTTAAGAAAGTTAGCATATTGCTAAAATATTAGCTTAACTCACAATTAACAAAAAACTAATTAGAGGCAAAATCTGCAAAAAAGCTAGCTTGTTGCTTAATTACTATCTGAACTCCAAAATAACCTAAAACTCCTCAGTAAACTAACTTATTCAAAAACGTTAGCATAATGCTAAAATAGAAGCTAAATTCTATATTATCCAAAAAAAAAATTTCAGTGGATAACAAATTAGCTGAAAACATCAGCATTTTACTAAAATATAAACTAAACTTCAAATTAGCATAAGATTCCTCAGAAAACCTAGCCAAAAACGTTAGCATGTTATTAAAATAGAAGCTAAAACTGTTAATTAGCCTAAAAACTCCGGTGGGTAACACATTAGCCAAAAATGTTAGTATATTGCTAAAATATTAGCTAAACTCACAATTAACCAAAAAAAAATAATTGGAAGCGAGGTCTGCCACAAAAGCTAGCTTGTTGTTTAATTACTAGCTGAACTCCAAAATAGCCTAAAATTCCTCAGTAAACAGAACGTTAGCATGTTGCTAAAATAGAAGCTAAATTCTATATTATCCAAGAAAAAATTTCAGTAGATAACAAATTAGCTGAAAATATTAACGTTTTACTAAAATATAAACTAAACTTCAAATTAGCATAAAACTCCTCAGAAAACTTAGCCAAAAACGTTAGCATGTTGCTAAAATAGAAGCTAAAACTGTTAATTAGCTTAAAAACACCAGTAGATAAGACATTATCCAAAAATGTTAGCATGTTTTTTTTTATTTTTTATTTACTATTATTTGATTATTCTTCATCCAGAGAGCCACCACGGAGGGATAAAAGAGCCACATGGTTACAGACCCCTGACATAAGTCAGACTTAAAGAATCCATGGATTGTTTCCATGGTAACCGTGTTGGTGAAGCTGCAGGACGGTTTGCCCAAAAACACGACCTTTGACCTGCAGAAGATGCCGCATCGCACGATGATAATAAACTGCGAAGGAGATCGTCGCCTTCGTGTGTCGGGTCGACCTCCGGCGGAGTTTGAGGATTTGCTCCAATGGAGACACAGATAAACGAAATGTCCACGTTTTTGGAGACGGATTGAAGCGGTTATTTTTCATCTTTGTTGGAATCAGAGGAGACGAATCATTCTCTTTCTTTGGCTCTAAAATGATTGTTTTTGTTAAAGGATTGTGTGACGGTGAAATCCACACGGCAGCATCAGCCACACCAACAAACACACCTTTAAAGTGAGAAGACAAAGGTCAACGGCTGCAGGTGAAGTGGAAAAAAAAAAAAAAAAAAGGTTTTGGACTCAGATAATTAAAGGAAACTCGTGATTTTTTTCCCCCTTTTTACTGTCTGTCTCCCGTCACAGAAGAACAGACTGGATATGAAAGAAGAAGCAAATGACTCCTGGTTGCCTTTTGTAGGAAATGTTTGTCAGTTTGGGCAAAATGCCAAAAAGAAATTCAATCTTAGCGGGACATCCAGGTAAAATAAAGGTTGAAAGAAAAGACAAACTGCTTTCTGTCATCTCAGCTGAATTCAAAAGCTGGTTCGGTGTTGGGTAACCGTCAGCGGCGGGGTTGTTTGTTTGTTTTCATGCTTCTAAATGAGACCCATTCATAACAGTCAAAAAAAAAAAATCGTGTTAAAACAGGTGGAAATATGTGAAGACAAAATGTCAAAGTCAGTGTTTATGAAAAAAGAAACATCAGCGAATAAAAGCAACAAATTCGTGTTATTTTTATAAACCAAAACTGTGTGAGATTCAGTGGAGGCATGAAAACTCTCTACTAATCTTCACAAAAATGCCCAACAAACAAACAAAAACAATCCTAAAGTTGTTTATAAAGAAAGCTAAACAAAATTCATCACAAAAAACCAAACACATCCCGGACGAGCCCCCAAATTGATGCTACCCTCCAGTATAGGAGAGTGGAAAAAAGATATAAAGGAAAGAAAAAAACATTAAATGGCACAACTCTCTATGAATAAAATTTATCTGGGATTGACGTACAAAAAGAAAAAAAAAAATCCATCACAAGAAACCAAACACATCCCGGACGAGCCCCCAAATTGATGCTGCCCTCTGGTATAGAGAGTGAAAAAAATATAAAGGAAAGAAAAACAAATTAAATGACAAACTCCCTATGAATAAAAGTTAACTGGTATTGACCCAAAAAAAAAAAAAAAACTATTACAAAAACCAAACGCATCCCGGACAAGCCCCCAAATTGATGCTACCCTCCAGTATAAGAGAGTGAAAGAAGATATAAAGGAAAGAAAAAAACATTAAATGACACAACTCTCTATGAATAAAAGTTAACTGGGATTGACATACAAATAAAAAAATCCATCACAAAAACCAAACAAATCCTGGACGAGCCCCCAAATTACAAAAAAAAACAACACAAATTTTTACAAGTACCAAAGCTATTCGAACAGAAGACCTCACCCAATCAGGTGAACAATTGAGAATCCATTTGCAAAGAAAGATGGCAGAAGAAGAGAGACAGAAAGCCTCCCTCACCTACTGAAACAAAAAGAAAGAAAAAAGTCTTCAAATATATTCCCCGGCTATCTTTTCATCTTTTATAGTAATTATGAAAAAAGATGTTTACTTTCTATTTTGCAACATGCTAATGATTTTGGCTAATTTAGTTTACTGAGGAATTTTAGACTATTTTGGAGTTTAGCTAGTATTTAAGTTATGTGCTAGCCTTTTTTGCTAAATTGGAGTTTAGCTAATATCTTAGCAATATGCTAACGTTATTGGCTAACTTGTTATCTAATGTTTTTTATCCTAATTTAGAGTTTAGCTTCTATTTTAGCAATAAGCTAACGTTTTGGACTAATTTAGCGTACTGAGGAATTTTAGGCTATATTGGAGTTTAGCTAATATCTTAGCAATATGCTAACGTTATTGGCTAACTTGTTATCTAATGTTTTTTATCCTAATTTAGAGTTTAGCTTCTATTTTAGCATAAGCTAACGTTTTGGACTAATTTAGCAAACTGAGGAATTTTAGGCTATATTGGAGTTTAGCTAATATCTTAGCAATATGCTAACGTTATTGGCTTATTTGTTTTCTAATGTTTTTTATCCTAATTTAGAGTTTAGCTTCTATTTTAGCAATTAGAGTTTAGCTTCTATTTTAGCAATAAGCTAACGTTTTGGACTAATTTAGCAAACTGAGGAATTTTAGGCTATATTGGAGTTTAGCTAATATCTTAGCAATATGCTAACGTTATTGGCTAACTTGTTATCTAATGTTTTTTATCCTAATTTAGAGTTTAGCTTCTATTTTAGCAATAAGCTAACGTTTTGGACTAATTTAGCAACTGAGGAATTTAGGCTATATTGGAGTTTAGCTAATATCTTAGCAATATGCTAACGTTATTGGCTAACTTGTTATCTAATTTTTTTATCCTAATTTAGAGTTTAGCTTCTATTTTAGCAATAAGCTAACTTTGGACTAATTTAGCGTACTGAGGAATTTAGGCTATATTGGAGTTTAGCTAATATCTTAGCAATATGCTAACGTTATTGCCTTATTTGTTTTCTAATGTTTTTTATCCTAATTTAGAGTTTAGCTTCTATTTTAGCAATTAGAGTTTAGCTTCTATTTTAGCAATAAGCTAACGTTTTGGACTAATTTAGCAAACTGAGGAATTTTAGGCTATATTGGAGTTTAGCTAATATCTTAGCAATATGCTAACGTTATTGGCTAACTTGTTATCTAATGTTTTTTATCCTAATTTAGAGTTTAGCTTCTATTTTAGCAATAAGCTAACGTTTTGGACTAATTTAGCGTACTGAGGAATTTTAGGCTATATTGGAGTTTAGCTAATATCTTAGCAATATGCTAACGTTATTTTCTAATTTGTTATCTAATGTTTTTATGCTATTTTAGCTTCTATTGTAGCAACAGGCTAACATTTTTGAATAATTTAGTTCATGAAGGAATTTTAGGCCATTTTGGAGTTAAGTTTAATTAAGCTATGTGCTAGCTTTTTTGGCTAATTTTGAGTTCAGCTCATATTTAAGCAACACACTAAATATTTTTTTGTAAAATTAGCATTTATTAGGGATTTTTAAGCAATTTCACAACAGATTTTTCAGAAATTTAGGTCCACTTCGGTGCTCTTTTTTTTAGTTCTTCAAAGAAATTTTCATCTTTCAGCAAATTTAACATGCATTTTCTGCAAAAAGCTTTAGCAACAACTTTCAGCTAAAAGCGTTCCCACGAGCATCTGTTGATGTTATGTTTGAACCAGAGGATAAGGTTGGGATCTTTTGCTTGTTATTTTGAGGAACTCGCCTTTTCTTGTATGTCTGGTTATTTATATTTCTAGTGTTTCTGAGGATTTTAATTCAATTTTTTTTTTTTGTCTCACTGAAACTGGGACAAACGAGTTAAATGAAGAAGACTCGAGCTGTCTGTCTGCTCGGCGGTTCTCCTCTGAAACATCATCCCGTTGAGCTCCGGCGGTTCCACGCCGCCGGACTGCTACTTTATACCACACGAACACGATCATCGTTCAAATCTCCCGTTTCTCAAGATGACAGAAAAACCACGAAAAACATGGGTTAAAGTTCCTCTGTTTGGACCTGTGAGAAGAACGCAGAACTTAAGACGGTTTCTAAAACACAATAATGACAAATGAGGTCCAATATTTGTACAGTGAAGCGTGGCTCCAGGACAAACCCTGACACAAAACATAGAAAGACAATTCGTTTTTTTAAAATTGATGTTAAGAATTCATGTTAAGAAGGAATTGTGGGACCCTTTAATTTTACATTTTTAATTATTTACCTGCAAATATAATTTAAAAAAAACCTAATTTAGATTAATTTTCTGTAACATTTGATGCAAACTCAAAAATTTCAAACTTTATACATTTAATTTGAATTTCACAAGCAATAATATGATACATATATATTTTTTTGAATGATCTGATGTCTTTTCTCCAAATTCAGTCGAAGGTCGATGTAAATGATACAAAATCCAACCTGCACGTAACGAGTTAAAATCAGGCGGTTTAATTAAAGGACTTCGTTCTAACCGAACACGCCGGCATCACCAGCTCCTCTTGAAAATCTGGTGGGAAATTAAAGTGCACTTCAAATCTACATTAGCATCTACTCCAGCTCCATTACCCAGGATTCATTTGTTCCAACCTTCCTCAGCCGAGCGCCGTGAAAACTTTTAAAGAGACGAGCGGCCGCGCTGAGCTCTGCCCGCCGTCATTTTCTCTGGTTTTCTTTTTTTTTTTATAAAGGACATTTTTGCATCAGATGAGGAGAAGGTTTGGAGTAAAAACTAGAAAATGAGTAATTCTAAGTAGATGATAAAAAAAGATGTTTGTTCACAATATGTCCACAAAAAGGTGAACTCGGACTTCAGACTGTCCTGATTGTCACACCCGGTTTGGGTTGGATTTCTTCCTCACTAACCCTCTTCCTGATTTCATTTTTTTAAAGAGACAAAACTTCATTTGCTTTAATTTCTGTGTTTGCATTCTTGGTTCTCGGTTTTCTTGTTTAGTAAAATAAAATGCTGGAAAGGTCTTAACTTGTGAGAATCTCTGTGTGCAGGAGCGTCTTTCTGCTCAATCCAAACATTTCTACCAACAAAAAAAAAAAAAATCACTAAGAAATCGTTGTTGAAAACAACTTTAAGATCATTAATCCTGAGAAAAAAAGAGTAAAAATGTAAAAAAAACAATAGATTTGTGGTAGAAAATCAATAAATTAATCCCTCTTGATTTTTCTCTGTAGCCATAAATGTAACGACGTTAATAATAATAATAATTTCAGTCTTTTGTGATTGATTTACGTAATTTCAACGTATTTCTTGAGTTTGTTGATGTCAGCAGAAATCCGTTTCAGGTCTTCATGTGAATTTGGTTTAAAGCTGCTCAAAATTGTTGATGAATTTTTGACAATTCTTTTGTAAAACGTACACAATGTGAGTGATTTTTTTACAAGATTGTACGTAAATATATGGCTTTCCATTATAGTTCCATGTTTTTACGCGTACACCTCCGTGAAACTGGAGCCGAGCCCCGTCTGAAGGCTGTGAGGAGCTGATATAAAGCAGATCCTCTACTGTACTGAACCGTGACATCAGTGATAGTAAAAACCGGTTTCCAGGTGTTCTTCTTCTTCTTCTACCCTTCAGAGCTGTAAATAACTGCGTTTCCATTACACTTTTGCGCAAAACTTTATCGAAATTTCTAGAATTTCGATAAAACACTGTTTCGAAAAAACAGCGTTTCCATTAAACCATGATTATGCGAAAAACTCGAAGTAATTCCCGCGATAAGTCATTAAAAAAACATGGCGACGGATATAAACACTATTTTGATGTGCAGTAGATTCATTCACATTTCTGCCACGGCGCTAGCTCTCATCCTTGCCATTCAGAGAAGACGTCTACGTCTGATCCGAGCCTCGGAGCGGCAGGCTCCTTATACGTGGGAGCGACGTAGAGTCAAACATTTTTGGGAAATCGTGGTTGAAGAATTCACCGAAGAGCTGTGGATTCAGCATTTTCGCATGACACGCTCAACTTTTGATGAGCTGTGCGATGCTGTGGGACCTCTCGTGGCGCCCGCTGTGCGGTGCCCAAGGCAGCCAGTTGCTGTGAAAAAGCTTTTCCTGCTTCCTGTCCGAAACGTCATATCCGGTTAATGGTCACGTGACTCGTTTGTTTCCATTACAGTTTTTCGAAAAACTACTGTTTCGATACGGCCCAAATACCACCTCCTCTAAGCGCAAAAACTTTATTTCGAAATAAAATTTCGTTTTTTTCGAAATTGTGGTGTTTCCATTAGGAGAATTTAATATCAAAATTCCGTTTTTCGAAATTTCAGAGTTAATGGAAACGCGACTAATGTAGCTCGGGAACACCTGAAGTCTCTCTTTCTGTTCGTTCTCCTTGCAAGTATTTTGAACTATCTCTCTCGTTTTTCTAGTGGTAGCAGAGAAATAACGTTTATATTTTGCATACAGTGCACATATGATGTTAAAATTACTTAATTGATGCACAAATTACAAATCAATAGAAAGGTTTCTAGAAAAAGTTCCAACTTTATGGCAACCATTTCTCTAAAAATACACATTAGTTGGTGGCACGTTTCAAGGTCGTATAGTGACAGTCCAGGGATGGGCGGGGATGAAGAAATCGGGGACAGCTGGGCGGCCACTGGATCGCCAGAAGAACAACAACTCTGATTGGACGCCGTGTAAATGTCTCCGGACAGCAGACAATCATATCAAACGGTAGCCGGGGGGGTATGTAAGAAGCGGGCTAACGATATCCCCAAAAAACAAATCAAGCAGCAGAAGCCTGATGTCTTGAAGATTCTCCCCAGATTCTCGCCTCCCCATATGGGGTCAAATCAGGATCAGCTTAAAGTGAACGAAAAAAACAGATTGAAAACTTGAAAAATTATAAAATACTTTTATATCTATATATATATATATATATATATATATGAATCTTCCCTTTCAGCTCTCTGTTTTCAGTTTCAATTCTGATTTTCGAGTTTTCGCTGCCAAGCTGAGCCAAATTTTACACGTGGGCGGGGCTTTTAGCCCATTGGCTACCGGGACGAGACTCTAGTCCAGGGGTGGGCAATTTTTTTGACTCGTGGGCCACAAAGGGTTCTAAAATTTGGCATAAGGGCCGGACAAGGAGCAGATGGAAGGAGAGATTTGGTAATCAACCTCATAAACTAAAAAAATAACATGGAATTTAGAGAAAAACATGCTTTAATTTGGATTCAAATTCACATTTATTAATTTAAAAACAGAAAATTTGGGAGTTTTAATTTCTAAATTTTGATTTTTGTTCTCTTTTGGGTGATCCAATGGGTTGATGTTCTTCAGAGGAAAATGTGAACTCAAAGAAATGCTGCATTTATGTGGTGTAGGAATAATCCGAAAGATCACCATCTGACTCAGAAAGGAACACACACGAACGTCAGAGAAACAACACCATTCATGGGAAGAAACCAGAAATACAATGAAAATAAAACAATAATTTGGATTTTTGATTCAATGTATTTTAATTTGGAGGGCCAGATTAAGTAGCTTAAGGGGCCGCATGTGGCCCCCGGGCCGTAGTTTGCCCACCCCTGCTCTAGTCTAATGACAGAGCTCACGGCGACATCATTTCCGTTCCTTTCCGTGTCAGTCTTGGCGCCGTCTCGGAGTTTCGAGTTGGCGCCGAGTTCCCCCTCCTCCGGAGAAATGATGAGCTCTGTCATTAGATTCCAGTCTCGTCCCGGTAGCCAATGGGCTAAAAGCCCCGCCCACGTGTAAAATTTGGCTCAGCTTGGCAGCGAAAACTCGAAAATCAGAATTGAAACTGAAAACAGAGAGCTGAAAGGGAAGATTTGTAGATACATACTTTTTTTTTTCAAATTTTCAATTTTTTTTTCAAGTTTTCAGGTTATTTTTCTTTCAAATTTTCAGATTTTTTTTCCAAATGTTCAGGTTTTTTTTCAGTTACAATATCTTTTATTCAAGTTTTCAATCTGTTTTTTTTCGTTCACTTTAAGCTGATCCTGATTCGACCCCATATCCCCATCCAACCGTAACAGCCGTTTATGTAACCGTAACATAAACCAGGAGTCTGTTGAAATGCTGAATGTATGCTTCTGTTTGTTATAGTGTAAAAAATGTACTTTATTTCTTTTTTTACACTTAAGATCAAAAATAAAGACTTAAAAAAATAACTGTATATGAGAACTGGACTAAGTGAGCGTAAGCAGTGACCGGTCCAAGTCGGTCGGAGTCGCCGTTTCTATGGCAACCAATCAGGAGAGAGCTTGTTAAAAAGGCCACACCCCTACCCCTTCGAAAGCGAGCAACAGGAAATCTGACAGACATTAGGGGCAGCAGGCTCCGCCTACTTTAAGTGAGGCATCTGATTGGTCAGTTTATAACTTCATGAAAAAAAAGAAAAAGTTACAAAAGACTTTATTTCTCTCTAGAAGGTTTTGGGTTCTTGGAGGCACTTCCTGTTTGGAACACTAGTGGTGAGGAGGGGGGGGGGTCACTCCTTCCAGTTCTCACGTACAGTCGATGTCTGCAGCTCGTCTTCCCGTCCCTCCGCTCTCGTCGTGTTTACATACTTCCTGTCTGAGTCCATGCGTGTTGTTCTTTCTGCAGCAGCAACCAAAAACCCTCCACCACCTCCCCTCTCGTCTCTGACACACTCCCTCCCTCTAAATTACCTGTGTGCCGATGCCCCCCACCCCCCCACCCACAGCTAAAAGCCCGGCCGGCTTGTTTACATACTTGGAGGCTCTAAGTACATGTGTATGTTTTCACAGCGCTTCCTTTCTCTGGGTACAACAAAACAAGTGCTCCTCTCTTGAACATGACAGCTCGCTCCGCGGCTGATGTGGCCCTCGGGGGCCGAACGGGGGAGGAAGAGATGATTCATAACGACCTGCCATCCTTTCAGCGCGCACATGCACGCGCGCGCACGCACGCACCCCCGCCCGCCCGCCCGGGGGGACAAAAGGTGCTGTTGCTTTTAAGGGTGAGTCCAACCTGGATCATCTTACCTCCCCTCTCTCTCCCTCCTCAAGTCATTTGTACTGCCCCTCCGTACCATTAACAGCTAAAGTTACTCACACTACACCTCAGCTCCCACGCTGATCTGAAATCTCTGCCTCCACGGACGCCCGTCCAGATCCTCCACCTGAAGGGAAGACGGTCCAAGAAACGCGTGGAGATGAAGCTAAAGTCAGCCGATTCCAGAACCCGTTCAGTTGAAGTTTACTGAAGTAGAAATACTGCAAAACTATGTTCAAAGTAACTGAATACTTCTTCAGATGATCTCTCTGGACTACTTAGTCGACACACTTTCCTGAAGATTTACAGCCTTAACAAAAATAAACACGTTTAACTGAAGTGAGTCTTAAAAAAAAAAAATCTGGAATGTTTGAACCTTTTCAGCCTGAATTTTTTGAACATTTCCCTAAAATTCCTAAAGTTTTAGATTAAAGCATAAAAACTGTTTTTCTGCTTTTAGTTGAAAGGAACAAACCCGTTAATTCCTGCTGTCGCAAATATGCAACAAACCACTTAAAATTTAAAAATTACCTGAATGTAGCGTCTACTTAAATGCAAAAACGTGTCATTTTGTGTGAATAAATTCAAGAGTTTAAACAAATTTTAAACACAATATACATTTTCTGGTATTAAGTGTAGCTCAAAAGCACAATCCTACACAAAGATCGTGTTGTTACCTGTCTTTATTTTATTTCATGCAATAAAAAATATATATTTTTTTTATTATTATATTAAAAATTATTATTTACTGTTAAAATTATATTATTATTATATTAAAAAATATTATTAATATTAAAATTTATTATTTATTATTAAAATATTATATTATTTAAATGTATATTATTATTATATATTAATTAAAAATATTATTATTATTAAAAAATTGTATTATTTTATATTAAAAAATATTATTATTTTATTATTAAAATATATTATTTATTATTATTATTAAATTATTATTTATTATTAAAAATGTATTATTATTATATTAAAAAATATTATTAATTATTAAAATTTATTATTATTATATTAAAAAATATTATTAATTATTAAAATTGTATTATTATTATATTAAATTATTATTTATAATTAAAATTGTATTATTTTTATATTAAAAAATATTATTTATTATTAAAAATGTATTATTATTATATTACAAATTATTATTTATTATTAAAAATGTATTATTATTATATTAAAAATTATTATTTATTTGAATTTTAACAGCTGCTCCTAAATAATAAAAACATATATAGATAATGTCTGGTAATTTTTAGGGAACAAAAATCCTAAAATCTGTGATCTGTGCTCAGTTATAATCAATACAATGTTTAAAAAAACCTGTTTAAGCTGAAGTTTCAGTCACAGCTGCCCTTACGGGTGGAAATGTATGGAGCTAAATTGGTGCCAATATTATTTGAAACCGAAATAAAAAAAAAATATATTGTTGTTTGGCAAAAAGAAAAAGCAAAATATCCAAAATGTTTTGTTATTCTAAATATTTTCAGCTTCAAATGTTGTGGGTTTTTTAGGTTACAAAACTTTTTTTAGTTTCGAAACTTTTGGCAATGTTATACCGCGTTGGGGCGGAGCTAAAACGAAGGGCCAATCAAAACCGATAAAGGTGGTAACTTCAATCCCGGTACATTCACTCTGAGAACTTGGATAGTTACGGTCGGAAAATGTCTGTTTAGTCTGGACTATCATAGTCTGAAGTTGTATCAAGACGAGTGTAAAAAGCAGAGTTTTATCTCGTACAAAAAGCAGGCATAGAAAACAAACATTATTGAAACTTATATTTACAGATTTAAAACAAAAATAAAAGTTTTTAAATTGAAATTTTTAGTTTGAATCTAAAAAAAATGTACATTTTA
The DNA here is from genome assembly GCA_003999625.1 of Oryzias javanicus. NCBI lineage: Eukaryota > Metazoa > Chordata > Actinopteri > Beloniformes > Adrianichthyidae > Oryzias > Oryzias javanicus. The sequence goes on from CM012458.1 coordinate 26,652,470, forward strand.
AGATGAAAATGATCAAGTTCATTTTTAGAATAGCAAAAATTTTGGTTAATTTTACTTTTTTTCAGCCTCTTGGTTTTTGAAGCATTTCAAATTGAAGTATTTCACAAAACTGCAATGGGAACATTTTTTGTCTTAAATGAGTCACATGACCATTTCTGGGCTTTTTTTTAAGATTATCCTCTGAAATACTTCATAAATCATCAACTAAATTTCGCCTTAAACGCAAATAAAATAATTTTTATTTTGGCCAACATGAATTTTTCCTTCAGCTTTTGTGTTTTATCGTTCTTAAAATACATGTGAACATCATCAGCCTAAATAGAAGCTGTTAGAATAAAATCTGCTCAAATGAAGAAATGAAAGAATTCATAATAAATTTGTATTTTGGTTTGTGAACGATCTAAGAGAGGAAAACAAATACAGTTAAGTAGGACATTTATAAAATTAATATTATGTCGTCTGTTTCTGGTCTAAACCAGGGGGTCCCCAAACTTCGGCCCGCGGGCCGGATCCGGCCCTCCTCCACATTTGGCCCGGCCCCCAAAACCTTTTAGGCTAAATTAGACATTTTTCCAATGTTTTAGGCTAATTTGGCATTTAGCTAATTTAGACTCGTTTTCACTTTTTTAGGCTAATTTGGATTTTGGCTAATATTTCAGCTACATGCTAGCTTTTTTGGATAATTTAGGCTTTTTTCTGCTTTTTTTTTGTATTTTAAAATTTAGCGAAAGTTTCAGCTATTTTGGATAATTTAGAATTTTTGAGATTTTTCGGCTAATTTGGTACTTAAATGACAAATATTTTTAACTAGCCATTAGCTTCAGCTTTTTCAAATATCAACTTCAGTGTTTTTAGCAAACAATCTAAGTATCTTCAGCTATTATTCTATCGCAGGTAATGCTATATATCTTGTTTTTTTAATTTTTTAGTAATATTTTTTTCTGTGAAAATCCCATAAATTAGTTATTTAAACTTTGGCTGTGTCTGGTAAATCTTTACGTTTAGGCTGGGATTGTTCCACTTTTTCTGTTGGCCCGTTTGGGGACCCCCGATCTAAACCCGTAAACCGGAAGTCACTTTCCACTCATTCGTCGAGGCCGCCATTTTGTCTGACGTGAAAAAGTTCAATTTCTGCTGTATGTGTTGGATAAAGTTAAGTGAGAGATTTTATTTGTAGGTTTGGAACTTAAAAAAAAAGGATGAAAAGATCAAACCCTAATCATGCTGAAGAATGATCATCAAATCGTTCAATCTCAGCTGATTTCCGAGGACTCTTCAGTGGACGCCTTTGACCCGCCTGAACGAGCGAGTCACACGTCACCGGGTCTCGGTCCCCCGTGTGAAGAGGGTTCCATTGTCCGGCTGAAGAGTCCGGGTCTTGGAGAAAAGCAAGAGTTAATTTGCAGGTTTAATGATTGTCGCGCCGCAGCGGTCTGCGGCTGAAGGGCCCGCGGCCCCTCGCTAAGTGTCGGGGATTGTGTCGGCGGCCTCTCCCTTTCAGGCGTGTCCGTCACCATTAATTAGAGCCGCTCTTGAATGCGGCCCATTCTCCCGGAGAGGTAAAAGCTCCGGGCTTCAGAGGGCCAAGTGTTGGTTTAAGGGCCCCCGACCTTTGACCTGTTTGCAGAAGGCCCCCCCCCAGCGGCGCTGAAATGAATGTGGGAGGAAGTGAACTCTGGTCAGGGATGACTCCGCCTCCTGGGAGGATCTTGAACAAGTGAAAAATTAAAAACAGAATTTAAAAATATTGAACAGGTTTCCTTATGACAAAAAGTAAAAATAAATCAGAAGAAAAAAGCCTCCAGTAAACACGACCAGAACCTCCTCATGTCATCCAGAAACTGAACCATTCGGGCCTTAAGGGGGCAGGAGGCTCATACCACCTTAAATGAGATATCAGTAGTATGTAAATTATGTGCAAATAGTCACTTTCATATATTTTGACAATGGTTTCCAAATGATTTTTTAAATTTATCAGACATGATTATGAGCAAAAACAAAGAAGAATAATGTTAGAAACAGTACAACCTTAAAAACATTAGATTCAAGCAATCAGAAAAAATGGTGTTTATTCTACACAACAGAAGTTTACATCCATGAAGACATGTCAAACACAGGATAACTAAACATGAACAGATATCCTGAAAGGGAGTGGAAGGAAGTGAACTTATATAATTTTATCTTAAAAGATGTATAAACTCAAAATCTTATTTTTTATCATTTATATAAAAACCTTTTCACATAGAAATTAAAGAATACATAATAGTAGACGAGCCTCGCGTTCTTATTCTAGTCATTTTATTTATCGTAAATGTCTATAAAGGGAGAGAGGAGGGGTCAGACATACCTGTGGAAGCAGTATCATAATGTGGGGTTGCTTAAAAACAGAGAACAGAACCAGAACCTTTAACCAAAATAAAGTTCCTTTCTCACAGACACAGAAGGAATTTATTTTATTTTTATTAACCTTTATTTAACCAGGAAGTCCAATTGAGATTAAGGAATCTATTTTGCAAGGAAGTCCTGGTTAAGAGGTGAAAAAAACAAATCAGTTAAAAAAAAAAAAATTAAATAAATAAATAAATAAAAAAATGTAAAAAAAATTAAATAAAATAAAACAAATAAATAAGAAAATTAAAAAATGTATTTTTCTTTACAGTAAAAATAAATCAGTTACAGTTAAAAAATTTAAAAAAATTTAAAAAAATAAATAAAAACATTTAAAAAAACAAAATAAAATTAAAAAATAAATAAAATAAAACAAATAAATAATAAAATTAAAAAAATGTATTTTTCTTTACAGTAAAAACAAATCAGTTACAGTTAAAATAAAAAAAATTAAAAAATAAATAAATTTAAAAAAATTAAAAATAAAATTAAATAAAAAAATAAATAAATAAAATTAAACAAATAAATAAGAAAATTAAAGAATATATTTTTCTTTACAGTTTTTTCATCCTGGAGTCTGAACAGCTGTAGAAATTTTGTTTTTTACTGGTCAGAAAATCTTCATCATTCTCATCGTTTTCAATAATTTCTCATTCAAAAAGCTGCTGAAACAAAAGGGCATCTTTAATTGTTTCAGAGCAACGACAATAAATAAACATGAAGAAGAAAACAATTAGACTCAGGTCAACAACAAACAACAAACAGGAGTCAAAACAAAAGACTGAAGCCTCATTTGATGATGGGAAATACTCCTTAAAATTATTTCAAAGGCTAATAAAAGAGTTTGAGGACGAACAAGGTGATGGGAAAATATCAAATGTCATAATTATGCATTAAATTATTAGGTTGTTTTGTTTTCTGCTGTAAACTTCCAGCTAAACGTTTACATTTCCTGCCGCGTTCTTCTTCTCCAGATCATTAAATCTCCATTTCTGCAGGAAAACAGTTTCTTTCTGTTACTTTAGTGTCTGAATTTGCTGCTGCTGATGATGATGATGATGATGATGATGATGATGAAGAGGTGTCCTGCTGGGAGAGTTAAAACAGATAAAACGGCTGCAAATCTGATCACTGAGGAATATTTACTCTAAAAATAATATCTGTAGTTATTGAAACTTCTTTGTTGCTCGATTTTTTTTCCTTAAATGCTTTTATAGAAAATGACAAAAAATAAAGGAAAAAATTGTTTATGAAAATTAAATGTTTGGATTTTTAATTTTTAATCTCATCTTGTCATGTGAGATGTTAGTCTGAGTTTTATGTTCTGATGAGGAGGAAACTGAATCGGGTCGGACTCATTCCTTCCTTCTGAATACTTGTAAATAAAATAAAAATATCCAAACCTGTAACTGTAATCCACAAAAGCAAATCAACCATGAGGAGAATATATTTTTAAATCCTCCATATTCAACAGTAATTTGACAAAAAAATTCTTTATTGTAGTGAAGTTTGATTAAATATGTTTAAAATAAAAAATGTATCTGATTAAAATAAATAAATAACATTAAAAGGAATTTTTAAAAATCCAATAAATACATTTCTACAAGTTTTGTGCCTTTAAAAGTCGTTTTCCCTTTTTAAGAAGAAAAGATCATTTTAATTTGAGAGCTTTAACCTTGAATAACAAGAACTTTTTTAAAATAGAGATGTCTTTCAGCTTTTTTTTAAACCAAAATTTGTATAAATATCTTAAATTACTACAGTAAATATATTTAATTTACTGTTAACATGTCAAATAATTGGTCTGTACTTATGTCGGTAAACTGTTCATGTTTTTATTTTACTAGAAATCTTATAGATTAAGTTCAAAAAAGGGACAAATAAACAAAAAAAATAATAAAAATTGATATATTTAGCTGTCATAAAGCCAAATAAAAAGTATATTTTTGCTAAATCTAAGCAACTGGATCGTATTTTTTAATTTGATATTGAAGTTCATTAAATAACAGTGACAGATCTAAGTGAAAATGACTCATTTTGGAACAAAATAAGAATAAAATTGTGAGATCATCTTAATAAAACCTCATAAAGTCTAAAACTTATTCAAAGTAATAATCAATTCCAGTCTAACTTGTCAACATTTATTGAACTTTAATTTTGAGATTGAATCAAATATTACAGTGAAATGTAATTTTTTTTGTCTTAAATCAAGAGGATGGATCATGAGGATTGTGACTCATTTTAAAAATAATTAGTAGTTTTCTTGGTCAATGTTCACTATTGCATAAAGAATAAATAGAATTCAATCTTCAAACGGTTCTTCCTTCAAGAAGTGAGGCGATCTGAGGAGACGGCGTGGCGTTCTCCTCGCCGTCATCATTGTTGGAGCTAAACCGATGTCGGCGTATTGTCAGTTTCTTCCCGTGTAGTCGTGCATTTGTCTATTTTAAATTCTGTCTGTCATCCATCATCTGCAAACGCTCTCCAAGCGCTTCGCACTGATTCCGCTGCGACCGGTTTCCATGGTGACGAGGTCTTCTTAGGTTGCAATTAAAAATGTGCATCAGTTTAACTCAGAAGTATCACATTTCTTCTGAAACGTCACTTTTGCCCTTAATAGAAAAAAAGAAGATTTTTTTCCTTAAAAACATTTTTTGTTCCTTTCTTTTAAAGAAGAGTTTGATAAACGGATTTACCTAAAGTGACCTTCTCGTTTCCTGTCATTAATCTACAGATCTGCAGACACCATTTCTAGATTTACCTGTTTCATATGTGATATTCTGTGTAAAACTGCAGCAAAAACACGACATTACCATTACAGTGTGACACCAGGATGAATCCGATAAATTCAACCGTTAATCTATGGAGCTAAATCTGGGCCAATATTATTTGAAACAAAAAAAAAAAAGAAAAATGTCCAAAACTTTTTGCTTTTCTAATATAAATATAGTTATTTTAAGATTCAATTATTCAGTTTTTTTAATTTCAAATCTTTTTTTTTTCGTTTTCAAATCTAAAAGTTTCAGTTTCAAAACTTTTGGCCCCTTTGGGGCGGGCCTAACACGAAGGAGCAATCAAAATCCATGAGGGTGGTGACTTCAGTCTCACAGAACTGTAATCATTGTTCATTGTCTGTACTATTATAGTCTGGCGTTGTCCCAGGACGGCTGTAAAAAGCAGAACAAACCAAAACTCTGCCGTCGGCCCGATGTCGGGGGTCACCAACCACTCCGGACTGCAGAGTTATTTTTGGGGGTACAGGGAAGAGGAAACGGCGAAACCATCCGACATCCGACCGACTTGTGTCTTACATAAAGGTGCAGTTTTCACAATAAAAACTTCTTCTGTACTTTCAAAATAAAACACAATAAAATGGTATTTTATATTTATGGCGCCAACACAAAAACGCACGTTAACACAGGAGGTTAGACCACCATCCATTTTCACATTTTCACTTTTAAAAAAATTTTATAAGTCTCTGTGAGAAGGAAGAGTTAAAATGTTTTTTTGAGATTGACTGAAGAGTGTCATTGTGAATGTTTTAAACTTTATGATTCGATTATATGTCAATTTTAAAGTTTTATTAAGCTCTAATATAAATCCAGGTTTTTTACTACTTTTCATGCATTTCCACACCTGTTTTTTGCCATATTTTGTTTAAGTGCAAATAAATAATATGTCAGAATTCCTTCATTACACTCTCAATGGTGCGTTCACCATTCTGCAGTGTCCAGAATCGAGTAACCTAGAAATTTCCCAGACGCTTTGTGAAAAGAATCGATGTTCACTAGATTAGCTAATATAGACCACAATGAACAGTTTTTGCCAAAAATAAAAGTATTTAAATGTTTTTATCGTCAGAACAAAGTTCAACATTTTTGTATTGATTAGGTATTCACTTCATATTCAATCGGTGACGTCATCAAAATAGTGTCTGAATTTTTTTTAAATTTTTTTTTTATTATTTATTCAAACATGTTAATTTACATAGGTATATTTTACAGTCACACCTTTATTGAGGTCTTATATACATGTTTGAAAGGTGGCAGGCAGAAGCTTATTGAAGCCTGCCCCTTAATTCATTAAAGTAGATGACATTACAACTTTTAACAATTATCACGAGTTAATCTTAATCACAATACTCCTTTTAAGCAATTTCACAACATACATAGTAAAATAAACATCATATTTATACAACACTTTTACACATTTTTTCTTTCATTTAACACAGTATTATATCTATATTTGAATACATGCTGTTATTATACATAATTCAGGAATTTTTATATTTTTTCCATGTTTTACATTTATAACTTTTTTTTAAACAAGAATGTGTTATTGCATTGTTTTTGTTCCAAACTCAAATTGTTCCACAATTTTACTCCACACACAGACACACAGACTTCTCTCCTTTTTGTGCGTATGATAGGTTGTTTGAATTTTCCTGTTCCACGTAATTTATGGGAATTGTTTCTTAGTATAAATAGTTTTTGTAGATTGTATGGTAATACTTTAATATATGCTCAATATAATATTTGGACTGCTTGATAATTTATGAGATCATGCAATTTTAGTAACTTGGACTGTCTGAAAAGATGGTTAGTATGTTCCAGGTATCCTACTTTATGAATAATCCGGACTGCCCGTTTTGTAACATATATGGATTTTAAAATTGATTTTAAAATTGATTTTAAAATCCAGGGCACTAGATTGTTTTTTTCTGGTTAAGAAATAAGGTGGAATTAACTAAATTAACCTATACCAGTATAAAAAAAATTAAAAGTGAAAAAATAAGGAGGATTTATGTAACTATAATGTAAAAATGACCATTAAAGTAAATTTACAAAGACCAGACAGTGTGGTAGAATGTTCAAATAATGGATAAAACAACAGCCGACTGAACTCAGACACTCAGTTTTGTTTACTTGTTTGTTTGTACGCATATTTAATTTACATTCGATTATCTTGAAGAAAAACGAGGAACCTGGAGAAGTTTACCTGCACTGTTCGGTACCAGGGACCCGTTTGAAGAAGCAGGTTTTGTTGAAACTCTGAGTTTGTTAACTCGGAGTTTCAACAAAACTCCGAGTTAACAGAGTTTTGTTGAAACTCAGTTTGTAAACTAAGTTTACAAACTCAGAGTTAAGGAAAACTCTGAGTTTAGAAACTCAGAGTTTACAAACTCTGAGTTTACAAACTCAGAGTTAAGGAAAACTCTGAGTTTCTGGTTTCAGAAATGGAGTGAAAGTGTGTTAAACCAAACCTGCTTCAAGAAGCTGAACCCAGAGTTCATCACTATGGCAACTGAAAACGATGAAAAACGATCATGCATGCGATTACGGAGATTACTGGTTAGATTATTGACAGATCAAGAACCGTTCTTTACTTAACAAGTGATAAAATGACATTCCTGACATTATTTAGTTCTTATCCGGAGTTGAAATGATTCAAATGTAGACGTACGCATTAACTTTTTTATTTCTCCGTTTTGCCGCTGCAGCTCTGTTGATCCTTCAGTGGAAAATCTGCTCGTCGTCTGCATATGCTAGTAGTCAGTCGGCGTAAAGTATGAAGTCCTCTTGGTGTTTGTTCCTGTTGCCATGGCGAATTGTGATGTCCTCTCTCCTTTGCTCAGGGCTTTTTAAGGTCGCAACGCTCGCACCTGATTCTGAGTCCAGTTACTCAGAGTTGATTGATTCAACTCTTTTTAGCTGTTCTGAAACCCAAAACTCTGAGTTTGTGAACTTTGAGTCAGTGAACACTGAGTTTGTTAAACCTGCTTCTTGAAACGGTCCCCAGGTATTTAGAATGGAATGGAATAGAATAGAATAGAATAGAATACAATAGAATAACTGTATTTTCATTGTACAATATACAACAAAATTGAGTGCAATCCTCTTTGGTGTAAAAAATAAATAGATAAATAAAATAAAATATAAAAATACCAAAAGAAATATTAAATTCAAACTCTCATCCAACCAACCATACATCTCCATTTATCTCTGAGTCACACTGGTGGAAGTTTTGGATAAAGATGTTCTGTAAATCGGATCTTTTAAATTGAACATAAAATGTGGATCCTATGTGTGGTTATTGGTTGTTGGTCATGTGACTCTTGAAAAAAAAAAAAGTAATTCTATCGCAGTTTTGCAAAACATGTCAATATTGATGCGTTTTCATGCAAGCGCAATAACCTTTTTCTGATTTTTTTTTTTGTAATTCAATAAAAAACGAAAATAAGTAGAATGAAATTAAATACATCAATAAATAATTTGGTTAAATAATAAAAATTAAATTAATTAATAAAATTAAATACAATGAATATATTGTGTTCTTTAAAGCTAATTAAAAATAAAATAAATACATTTAAATTGAATGAATTAATAAAATTAAATACAATGAATATATTGTGTTTTTTAAAGTTAATAAAAAAATAAAATAGGATAAAATAAAATGACTAAATAGTCATAAGTTTACTTATTTTTTCAAGTAAAATAATAAATAAATAAAATCAATTGTTTTTTTTGAGTCAATGAAAAATAAAATAATAATAAAATAAAAAGTAAAACAAGATCAAATAAATAATATAAATAAATTCTCATGTTTCTTTTATTTTAAAATCAATTTATTAATTATTAATTCAATTTATTTTTTCAAATCCAACTTGGCGTGACCTGCAAATCCGATCGACGACCACAAGTCATGATATGAATCGCGTCGGTCATAAAATGATCTGTGACTCCCCTCGTGTGATGAGCACATACATAAAATATATATATATTTAAATGATCAAACCACAAAAAATCCAAAATCTGTCAATAAATGTCAATAATCTCAGTGGATCTCAGTGGATTACAGCTCTGAGAGAGCCACAGACTCACCTTCACACATCAACATGTGAAATCGAAGGAGGACAACAGCAACACAAGCAGCAGATAAACAACACAAACACACACTCTGAGCCGCTTTGTTGTGGTTGTGTTGAGGGGACACAGCGTCATTGATTCTGTGCAGATGTAACACACACGAGCGCACGCACACAAACACGCCTGCATGAGCAACAAACATTCATATCTGCAAATTACAGCGGCGAGGACACGCACAAACACACACACGCGCGTCTCGACCTGCTGCTGGCAGCTGATTGGTGGGTTAGGCGAGGTGACTAAAAGCAGCGAGGTAATCTTCCCTCATTATTTCAATTACCAGGCTAAATGCAGCAATCAGTTGTATAATGACGGCGGCTGGATGAGAGAGGCCAAAACACGCGGGAAGAGACGGCAGACATTTTCACCAAATCTGGGCAAAAACAGGAATTTTCAACGACCAAACGGCATCGGAGGGGGCGGAGGTGACGCTGGCGGCAACTTTTTACTCGTGAGACGATCGGGTCGCCGCCATTGAGCGGATGGGGACGAGTTCAGGCGGATTCAGACTTTCTAAGTGAGGGGAAAAAAAAGTGTTTTTTCCTTCATGGCGTTCGCCGTCAAACTGTGCAAATGAAAGTCCTATTGAAGGTTATATGAGTAATGGTATGTGGGGCTATAATAGTCGCCATGACAACCGTTTAATACGTTCTATGAAAAAAAAAAAAAAGTTGTCATGGATTTACTTCTTTTGCAGAAGTTTGTGAAAACAATAACATATTTATTTTTTAAAATTCTGGTTATTTTATCATTTTGACATCAAGGTGAAAATGTTTACCATAATTTTCACAGTATAAATCACTTTTTTATTATTTTTTTTGTTCATTTTTGTGGTTTAACTCGTACTCAGGAGTGACTTATAGCTTGAAAAATATTCAAATATGTTGGAATTTTTTTGTAACATTTCAGAGCATCTAAATAACAGAAAAAAAAGAAAAAAAATCTGGATGTAAAAAGGTGTTGAGTCATGGAAGCCAGTGCTGTAAATTTCAAAATAAGAGAAATACCTGCAAAACTGGAAAAAAAAAAGTTTATTTATTCTATTCAGTCATCTTTGTCAACTTCTTTTTTCTAATCAATATATTACCTAAAATCTGTATTGCGTTTGAAATATTTGTGGTTTAAAATTATTTTTTTTATTGTATTAAATCATTATTTTAGAATTTGAATTAAACCTGTAAGTCAAATCAAATAATCACAGTTTGATTTATATTTTTAAAATCATAAACAAAATGCAATAAAAAGACCTGTGTTGCTAGCAAAAATGTTATTTGTTTGTTTGTTTATTTTAAATTATTGGTCTATTAATCCCACAAAGAAAGGTAATGTCAGTTTTTAAAGACTGGATTTTTAAATTTTTTCGTTTATTTGTAGGTTAACTCAACTCAAAAATATAATTTAATATAAACTAATATTTGTAACATTAATTTGATATAAAAAAATATTTTTTAAATGTAACAAAGTTGTTTCTTAATTGATCCAATGTTTCACTTTTTACAGCATAAAAAAAAACATGTAGAATTTTGTCTTGAGTAATGTCCATGTATGGAGGATTAAAATGGACATTTTTGATTAGACAATTTACTTAGCCCCTGATTTATTTATTTTTTTTATTTAAAGGAAGTTTCTCAAATTTTTGACTTCTACTAGGCCTGTTTCTGAAGTGCAAATATTTCTATAATAAAAAACACTGATTATAAAAAAAAAACTAGTAAAAATAATTAAATTCCAAGTTTTTTCAAAGCATATTTTTTTCTGTTGAGTCACAGGGAAACTGACGTTTCACTTCTCCATCCCAAAAAAACCTTTCCATTCACACCTCAAAGCCAAATCACTACAAAACACAAAATCTCATCAAGTATTTTTGTTTCACTTCTAGTTTTAATATCTTATTACCTTTTGATATAGAAAAAAATAACTTGCTAGTAACTTTTATCTTAACTTTCTAGCTAATAAGATTCTTGATTGAAGACAATACATTTCAGTCATTTGGTCTTGAAAAATTCTAATTTGAAGCAACAAGAGAGTTTACAAGTTTAAATCTAATTTTAATGCAAAAGTTATCATGAATGATGAGTCTAGAAAGGTTGATTTAGAGAATTAGATTCCTAACATAATACAAGTGGATTTAATGAAAGCAGGACAGAAAGTAGAAACACATTCACTTTTTAAGACTAAATGATCTTAAAATATAAATTCTATTCTTATTTTAGGATGATTTATGTTCTATAAATAAGAACAGTTGGACTGTTGTGACTCCAAAAATGGGATAATGTGTATAAATACATATTTAGTGACACAAACGTACTTTAAAGCTCAATATTTCCAGTTCTTTGAGTAATTGTTTATGGCCGATTTCATGATTTTGTCCTAAAAGAGCTTTAAATTACACTTTATTTTAAGAAATCTAAAGAAATCTTAAGAAAAACGGATTCTAGGAGATCTTGAAATGTTCTATGAGAAACCCAGTTTAGGTTGAACCTTTTTGGATCTCAGAAGAAGATTTTACTAGTTTCAAGAAACTTTTATGGTGAAATTAAAATGGCATTATTGGTTTAAATCAGAGGTCTGCAACCTTTAACAGTAAAAGAGCCATTTGGGCTCGTTTTCTACTGATCAGAACCTAGAAGGAGCCGCCTTGACTTACGTTAGCCTATAAGAAATTTGGATTTGCATTTATAACCTTCGTTATGTTTTTTTTATGTGAATACTCTTCATTTCTGGCATGAACAAAAGCACAAAAATATAAAATGAAACTAGCATCTCTCAAAATTTTTTTTATACATAAAAAAAGCAGCAAAAAAGCTAGCTTGTTGCTTAATTACTAACTGAACTTCAAATTGTCATGATTCAGTGCTTTGGTTTTGTCATGTTCTGTTTCCCCTGTCAGTCTCACCACATTCAGGTTAACCATCCACAGCTGTCTTCATTTACTTAATCAACCTCAGTGTATTTAAATGTCTGGTTTTCAGTTCTCATGGTCAGGTCATCTGCTCTTCTATGTTCTGTTGCCTCACTGGTTTGAGCTCCTGGGTTTTTGTCATGTTTAAGTTACTTTAGTAAATGTTTATGTTTCTGCCACCAAGCCTTGTCTCCTGCATTTGGGTCCTCCACCACCATCCCTGACACAAATTAGCATAACATTTCTCTGTAAATGAAATCAGCCAAATATTTTTAGCATTTTGCTGCAATGAAAGCTAAATTAAAATTAGCCTAAAACCTCCAGTAGATAACAAATTAGCTATAAATGTTTGCATATTGCTGAAATATTAGCTAAACTCCAAATTAGCATAAAAAACTAATTAGAGGCCAAATCCACCAAAAATAAAGTTAGCTTGTTGCTTAATTACAAGCTGAACTCCAAAATAGCCTAAAATTCCTCAGTCAAAAATGTTAGCATGTTGCTAAAATATAAGCTAAATTCTGAATTGTCCATAAAAAATTCAGTGGATAAAATATTAGCTGAAAACATTAGCATTTTACTAAAATATTAGCTAAACTCCAAATCAACATAAAAATCTTCAGTAAACTAATTCAATAAAAATGTTAGCATGTTGCTAAAATAGAAGCTAAATTCTGAATTGTCCACAAAAAATTCAGTGGATAAAATATTAGCTGAAAACATCAGCATTTTACCAAAATATTAGCTAAACTCCAAATCAACATAAAAATCTTCAGTAAACTAATTTAATAAAAACGTTAGCATGTAACTAAAATAGAAGCTAAATTCTGAATTCTCCATAAAAGATTTAGTGGATAAAATATTAGCTGAAAACATTAGCATTTTACTAAAATATTAGCTAAACTCCAAATCAACATAAAAATCTTCAGTAAACTAATTTAGTAAAAACGTTAGCATGTAGCTAAAATATAAGCTAAATTCTGAATTGTCCATAAAAAATTCAGTGGATAAGATATTAGCTGAAAACATCAGCATTTTACTAAAATATTAGCTAAACTCCAAATCAACATAAAAATCTTCAGTAAACTAATTTAGTAAAAACGTTAGCATGTAGCTAAAATATAAGCTAAATTCTGAATTGTCCACAAAAAATTCAGTGGATAAAATATTAGCTGAAAACATTAGCATTTTACTAAAATATTAGCTAAACTCCAAATCAACATAAAAATCTTCAGTAAACTAATTTAGTAAAAACGTTAGCATGTAGCTAAAATATAAGCTAAATTCTGAATTGTCCACAAAAAATTCAGTGGATAAAATATTAACTGAAAACATCAGCATTTTACTAAAATATTAGCTAAACTCCAAATCAACATAAAAATCTTCAGTAAACTAATTTAATAAAATTGTTAGCATGTTGCTAAAATATAAGCTAAATTCTGAATTGTCCATAAAAAATTCAGTGGATAAAATATTAGCTGAAAACATTAGCATTTTACTAAAATATTAGCTAAACTCCAAATCAACATAAAAATCCTCAGTAAACTAATTAAGTAAAAACGTTAGCATGTAGCTAAAATAGAAGCTAAATTCTGAATTGTCCACAAAAAATTCAGTGGATAAAATATTAGCTGAAAACATTAGCATTTTACTAAAATATTAGCTAAACTCCAAATCAACATAAAAATCCTCAGTAAACTAATTCAATAAAAACGTTAGCATGTAGCTAAAATAGAAGCTAAATTCTGAATTGTCCATAAAAAATTCAGTGTATAAAATATTAGCTGAAAACATTAGCATTTTACAAAAATATTAGCTAAACTCCAAATCAACATAAAAATCTTCAGTAAACTCATTAAGTAAAAACGTTAGCATGTTGCTAAAATAGAAGCTAAATTCTGAATTGTCAATAAAAATTCAGTGGATAAATATTAGCTGAAAAATTAGCATTTACTAAAAATATTAGCTAAACTCCAAATCAACATAAAAATCTTCAGTAAACTAATTCAATAAAAACGTTAGCATATAGCTAAAATAAAAGCTAAAACTCTAAATTATCTTTAAAAACTCCATTAGAAAACAAATTAGCCAAAAACGTTAGTATGTTGCTAAAATAATAACTTGTCTCCTATTTGTTTTGAAAATTACTATAATTTTATTTTTCTTCAGCCAAAGAGCCACCATGGGGAGATAAAAGAGCCACATGTGGCTCTGGAGCCGCAGGTTGGAGACCCATGGTTTAAATGAACTGTGTTATTAGGAATGAGTTTTTGTCAAATAAAATAAAAGAAGGAAGTTGAATCTGGATAAACGTTGACAGAAGTCGGCTCCGGCCGGTTGAAGTTCTGGTCGTTCTGCGTTTGTGCAGCTTCACCAAACCAGCTCAGGTGACACCTGTGTTACCAACACTCTCACCTGGCTGATGCATCTTTCTGCACCTCGGGATTGAAGCATGGCACGTCTGCCAACACAGAGCCGTGTGAGAGCGCATCTCAAACCCACGTACAAAAAAAAAAAAAAAAAAACCTCCTTTCAGCCTCCGAGTCTCAAACCGGAATCCGGCCGCCGATCCTCCTGGAACGGCCTCTCAGTTCATGAACGAGAACACAATTGAAGGCGGTAAAAACAGAGATGATTGCTGTCTGTTTGACAGGAGGACCTGAAGGTGGTCATCTTGACCTTCCTCTAATCCTAAACCAGAAAATATGCTTGAAGTCAGAGTTTAAAAAGCTCAAAAGGATTTTTTTTCACTTTAAAACAGAAAATATTGACTAAAGCTTATAAAATATCAAGAAGTTTTTTTTTTTTTCTTTTAAGCTATTTTATTGAGATACAAAAAATGTATTTAGACATGATTTTCGGGATTATTATGAGTACAGGTCTGGAGAAAACAAAATGACAAAAAACTAATAAAAAAAGAAAAATAACAATTAATCAACTAAGTTTAGGAGTTTTAATTATTTAGATAGTAGACAGAGTTGATATGTACATCCTCCAAGAATTGGGTTTTGGTGCATGATTTGGTACCAATAATGTCAAAAAGATGATCAAACTGAAAGAAGTTGAGTATTTGAAGTACTAGTGAGCAGATACACAAAGTATTACAATCAGGAAATTACTTTGCCGTATTTATTATTAACTCTTTAACCCCTGAGATGTCACCATTCATTTGATTGGTCACAATCACCATTCTTGGTCAGATCCATTCCTCTTAACATCTCCTATTTCTTTTAAAGAAATATTTTTTTTGTCAAATTATTCGTGTTATAAACTGACCAATCAAAAGCCAACACATTCTCATTCCCAGCTCGTCACATTTTGACGCATGATGAAGAAATTGTTGTTTTGGGCGTTCTCAACTCCTGGTTTTTTGACGTTCTGGCCGCAAACCGGTACCAGTCCGGCGCTGGAACGTGGACCGCACCCGTATCCTGACCTTAACGCGGTACCGGACGCGCATCGATACCGGTTCCAGATGCGGTACAGGTTCTGGAGGGTTGTATGAAGCTATATTGGAACCAATATTATTTAAAACCCAAATAAATTGGAAAAAAAAGTGAAATGTCCACAACTTTTTGCTATTCTAAAATACACGTAATAGTTCTCAGTATCAAATGTTCTGCTTTTTTTTAGGTTTTAAAACTCAAAATTCTAATTTCTCAACTTTTTAAGTCTTTTTTTTTCCATTATCAAATCTGAAAATGTCAGTTTCAAAACTTTCAAAAGCGGCTGTATTGTCTGATTTATCAGTTGTTCCGGGACGAGTGTCAAAAGTAGAGTTTTCATCGTGTACAAACCACGCATCCGAGAGGTTGTTCTAGCCGGTTCAGAGCGCCATCAACAACTCATTACAAAGAAAACAAACAGAACATTTGAAGCTGAAAATAATAATGTTTATTTTAGAACTGCAAAGATTTTTTACATTGTTTTGACCAAAAATCAATATTTTTTTCAATTTGTATTATTTTATTTATTTATTCATTTATTTATTTGACAGGGACATTGCACATTAACCAGAGTTAGCTCCAGCTATTTATCATCTGCTGTCCCTGGACTGATGGTAAAAATTGTCTCCTTATAAAAATTAATTTAGAAACAAAATGTAATAAAAGTAGAGTAAAAGAAAACATTTTTAAAAAGTTAAATAAGCACACAATAAAATAATGAAGAAAAGTAAATTAAATTGAGCAGACGCGATAAAATGGGCTTTAGAATAATCAATGAATTCTGTAAAAATGTACATTTAAATCATTTGAAGACATGCAGACATTTAAAAAGACCTGAGAAAATTAAAGAATGATATATGCTGACATGTCTGATGTGTCACCATCCAGATCTTAAGAGGACAGAGTTCCAGTCCTGTGCTGCTGTAACTGAAAATGTTTTTTGGCAAAAAACACTTTTCCGCAGAGGGACGATACAATCTCCACTTGCAGACCCTCGTGTGACTCGATGTGACCTGGTTTGAATGGTTACAAACTGAGGAAGTGGCGGAGATGACAAACCATTTATTATTTTATATAACAAAGGTTTGAATACTTGAATACTTGGGTTTCACATAATATTGGCCATAATTTAGCTCCATAGGGTCAGCGTACCGGTACCGGCCATATCCAGAGGTTCTGACGAAATGACTGGACCCCTCATCAATATGTGACCACTTGAGATGAGAATGTGTTGTAAAAATGTTTGGCCCCGCCTCAAGCATTTGATTGACAGATTATCTCAAGCCCGCTTCCAGTAGGAGGGGCGTGGACTTCAAACAAGCTCACGCACGATTGGTGACTGTAGTTCTTCTAAAATTCAAAATGGCGGCAGACGAAGAGGAAGCAACGAGGGCAGCTTTGATTTTCCGAGGGGTGGAGCTAATGTGACATCAGCACGTCGCTATGTCCATTGATTAATATATGTCTCCATGGTCATTTAGACGGTGAAAGTGCTACAAGAAGTCCAAGAACTTCAACACTGTCTTTTATGATTCCTAAAAACTTGTTTATTGAAAATTCTGTTTGAACTTTTCACTGTTTTTATGACACTCTTTCATGGCTTGGCTTCGCGAACGATCACAAGGGTGGCTGTCCACGTCGTTTGCAGGCGCGCTCATGGCTGAGTAGACCAATCCTCGACAGACAGGTCCGGCGGCACCGGCTGCAAGGGAAGGTTTGGTGAGGGTTGGGTGCTGTGGTGTTGCGGTTCTTCCTCCTGAGCCTCTTGTCCTTCAGGTTGGCGATATGGGAGCCTTCAAAGGAGGAGACAGCTGTGTGGATGGTGGAGCGCCAGGCATTACGATCAGCAGCAAGGGTGGACCACCGGCGGTCATCAATGTGACAGGCATTCAGGTTCCATTTTAGGCGATCTTTGTACCGCTTCTTTGGTGCCCCTCTGTCCCGATGACCGCTGGCTAGCTCACCATACATGGTGACTTTTGGTAGGCGAGTGTCCTCCATCCTGTAGACATGTCCTGCCCAGCGAAGTTGTGTCTTTAGCAGCATGGCCTCAATACCAATGACCCCTGCCCGCTCCAGGACCTCAACATTTGAGACGTAGTCACTCCAGTGGATGCCAAGGATGGTGCGGAGGCAGCGCTGGTGGAGTTGTACGTGGCTTCTGTAGGTGACCCAGGACTCCGAGCCATACAGAAGAGTGGTGAGGACGATGGCTCTATAGACACTTATCTTGGTGTCTTGCTTCAGGTGCTTGTTGTTCCACACCCGCTTGCTCAGTTGGCCAAATGAGCTGCTTGCCTTCGCTAGCCTGCTGTCAATGTCCTTGTCAATTTTGGCGTCTAATGTGATGGTGCACCCCAGGTAGGTACCCCGTATCACCAATCTTGATGTGAGGGAGGTGGTATTCGTCCTTGG
Organism: Oryzias javanicus; assembly: GCA_003999625.1. Classification (NCBI taxonomy): domain Eukaryota; kingdom Metazoa; phylum Chordata; class Actinopteri; order Beloniformes; family Adrianichthyidae; genus Oryzias; species Oryzias javanicus. The sequence goes on from CM012458.1 coordinate 26,670,547, forward strand.
GTGCTGGCTGGTAGAGGACCTCCGTCTTTTTGAGGCTGACTTCAAGTCCAAAGAGCTGAGCAGCGTCTGCAAAGCAGGATGTTATGCGCTGCAGTGCTCCTTCTGAGTGGGCAACAAGTGCAGCATCGTCAGCGAAGAGGAGCTCCCTGATCATTTGTTTGTGTGTCTTTGTGTGGGCCTGCAGCCGTCTGAGGTTGAACAGGCTGCCATCGAGACGGTACCGGATATAGACGCTGTCATCTTCATCAAGATCTTCAGTGGCCTGCTTCAGCATCATACTAAAGAAGATGCTGAAGAGAGTCGGCGCTAGGACACATCCCTGCTTCACTCCGTTGAGGATGGGAAAGGGTTCTGAGAGGTCACTGTTGACTCTGACCTGGCCTCGCTGGCCCTCATGCAGCTGGATGACCATGCTGAGGAACTTTGGTGGACATCCAAGGCGTTCCAGGATCTGCCACATTCCTTTCCTGCTCACAGTGTCGAAAGCTTTTGTCAGGTCGACAAAGGTAATATACACTCTTTAGTAAAAGATAATCATCACTACAGAATACATTTGTATCATCTGCAAAGAAACCAACTTTTGATGACTAAGAAGGTGTAAATATATAATTTTCATTCTTTGTTGGCATCTTTGTGCGAGAACAGGAGGACAAATGGGACAAAAATGATGTTTCCAGTCTGTGGATCCCTTTATTGAGAAAATAGAAGAAACTTTTATGAACTTTAAAAGCTCGTTTTTTTGTTTCGTTTACCTTTAAATCATGTTCTCTTGACTCATCCGTTGGTTCCATCTCCGCGACTCTTCCTCCTCCCACTCCGGACTCTCCCCGTTTGACTGACAGGCCGGACAGATGCTCCGGTGGAAGCAGGTAACCTGATCCGCGGAGCCCATCTGGTCAAAGTTCTGTTCGACTCGCGCTCGGCACCCCCGGCGAGGCCCGCTGGCGTCGGCGCTCTCCGCAAAAAGACTCAAAGATTTAAAAATAAACACGTGCTGCATGTGTGCATGGGCAAACACCGGGCTGAGTCACATCAACAACCAGGGGAAACTTATGACTCACCAGAAAAACACAAACAGAGTTTTCTGAGTGACTGGAGTCGGACTGTGAATGTCACCTGACAGAGTTTAGATCCAGGTCTGAGCATCACAGCTCCAGAAGTGATCCTCAAACTGTTTCCACACATTTAACTAACGAATGCTTCGTAAACATTCACTTTAAAGAGATTCTCCTGCTTCTCTCTTTACGTTTTTCAGCTCATAAAAACTCAATCACACTTTCAGAAATTTCATCAATCTTGATAAGAAAGTGTTCAGCATCACTGCTTGGATTTTTGGTAATTATAAACTATAGTTTTTTAAATATTGAGCAACATATGCCCAATAGGAAATGAAGGAAAAAGTCTTCACATTCCAAACATTTAAGTAGATTAGCAACAAATTTTCAAAAAAACTGGAGTTTCTCTAATATTCTAAAGTTTTTCACTAATTTAATTTACTGAGGAATTTTAGGCTACTTTAGAGTTGAACTAGTATTTAAGCAACTATTTTGATTAATTTGGCATCTACTGATGTTTTTTTTTTATGCTTATTTGGAGTTAAGCTAATATTTTTGCATCATGCTAACGTTTTAGGTTAATTTGTTGAGTTTAACTTCCATTTTAGCAACAGGCTAACGTTTTGACTAATTTAATTTACTGACGAATTTTAGGCTATTTTGGAGTTTAGCTATAAGCAACAAGCTAGCTCTTTTGGCTAGTCTGGCATCTTCTTATGTTTCTTCATGCTTATTTGGAGTTCAACTAATATTTTAGCATCATGCTAACGTTTTGGGTTAATTTGTTATCTACCGAGGTTTCGTAGGCTAATTTTGAGTTTAACTTCTATTTTAGCAACAGGCTAACGTTTTGACTAATTTAATTTACAGATAAATTTTAGGCTATTTTGGAATTTAGCTAGTGTTTAAGCAACAAGCTAGCTCTTTTGGTTAATTTGGCATCTACTGAAGTTTTTCGTGCTTATTTGGAGTTTAAGTAGTATTTTAGCATCATGCTAACGTTTTTGGCTCATTGTTATCTACTGAGGTTTTATAGGCTAATTTCAGATTAACCTCTCTCTTAGCAACAGGCTAACGTTTTGACTCATATAATTTACTGAGGAATTTTAGGCTACTTTGGAGTTTAGCTAGTGCTTAAGCAACAAGCTAGCTCTTTTGGCTAATCTGGCATCTTCTTATGTTTCTTCATACTTATTTGGAGTTAAGCTAATATTTTAGGATCATGCTAACGTTTTGGGTTAATTTGTTGAGTTTAACATCCATTTTAGCAACAGGCTAACAATTTGACTAATTTAATTTACTGACGAATTTCAGGCTATTTTGGAGTTTAGCTAGTGTTTAAGCAACAAGCTAGCTCTTTTGGCTAATCTGGCATCTCCTTATGTTTCTTCATGCTTATTTGGAGTTAAGCTAATATTTGAGCAACAGTCTAACGCAGGGGTCGGCAACCTGCGGCTCCGGAGCCGCATGCGGCTCTTGAAGCGCTGCCTTGTGGCTCCCTGGCACTATTTCCAAAATGTTGGAAAATGGAAAAAGATGGAGGAGGGAAATATGTTTTTGGTTTTAATCATTGTTTTAACCCCGAACAAACATTGACAGATTGACAGGATTCGAGGTCTGCCGTTCACTGACCTCTAGACACCGGCAGCAAAACAAAGCAGTTTATCATAGAAAACATTGAACCCCAGAACTGATGCTTATAAAATCAAGGGATTAAATGGTCTCGACAATTTTTTTTCCTGAAAAACTGCTTTTTCTGAGGATTGTATAAAAATGTCAAAAGCATAGTAGCGGACTGAGTTAATGTCTGGAGTTCATTGAACACAACATGCGCAGTGATCTGTCAATCAGCTGTTCGGAGGTTTGGGGTAAATAAAGGGGGAGGGCTGGTGCATGAGACGGAATGAAGGCGTTCGAGGTATCCCCACTAATAAAATGATTAGTGAATACAACTTTTGTGGAGTGTTCTGCTGCTGTTTTTCTGGTTAACCACCAAATAAAGAGACTTAAAACAGATGAAGTTTCGGCGTCTCCGTGCGGGAAAGAGAGAGCGGAACGCTTCATTTTTCATTATCGATTATCTCGTTATCACGAGAAAACGATAAAAAGAAAAGTAGGGCAGGGCGCTTTCAGCGTCCGTAATTTCTGATTTTTGTCAGTATATATTTGGAATGACACTTAAGCCATCGACTGTAGCTAGTCCGCTCCCGCAACGCAACAGAGCCGTGACTCTAGCGGTGTAAGCCCGGGGTTAGGGGTATTATTGTGTTTGGTTGCTCAGAAATGAGGATAGCTGCACTGATTTGGTGTCAAAAGAGAGAGAGAGAGAGAGAGAGGATACTGCTGCGTTTTACCCATGCACTGACTTGTTTGGCATTTGCACAGAAATCAAACTTAAACTGTATTCATTTGATTTTATACACTTTACCTCTTCAAAAGGCTGTTGTTTTATTTTTATTAATGTATGCTGCATTTTATTGTACTCTGTTGCCCAGATAAGGGGCACGTTATGCACGTTCCATTGTTGTTTTTACGAATCCTCAAAATAAAAATGACATCAGAAATTTGATTTCTTTATTGCATTTCTTTAATTTCATCAAAGCAATGAAACAAACTAATTCATTAATATTGTAATGAAGTTAAACTTCATCCTACAACAGTGTAGTCACGTGGGGGATCATTCTCCACAGGATTAAATAAACATTCAATCATGAAGGTTCATCATGTATTTGTAACCAACTTAGTTATTTTGATAGTAGGCTAATATAGCTAATATAGATACATACAACATGTGTTGCCTTCATTATAAGACTTTTAATTTTTTGCGGCTCCAGACAGATTTGATTTTGGTTTTTTTGGTCCAATATGGCTCTTTCAACATTTTGGGTTGCCGACCCCTGGTCTAACGTCTTAGACTAATTTGTTATCTGCTGAGGTTTTATAGGCTAATTTAGAGTTTAGCTACTATTTTAGCAACAGGCTAACATTTTGACTAATTTAGGTTACTGGGCAATAAGCTAGTTTTTTTTTTTTTTGGCATCTACTAAGGTTTTTTTGGGCCAATTTTGAGTCTAGCTTATATTTAAGTAACACACTAAATTTTTTGGCAAAACTGGCATATATTAGGGATTTTTAAGCAATTTTACTACAAACTTTTCTGAAATTTTGGTCAATTTTAGTGCTCTTTCATGGTACTTCAACAAAATGTCCAGTCTAGCAAATTTAACATTTTGCAAATAGCTTTTATAATTTTCAGCAAATCCCTTCAGAAATTAAAATAAATATAAGATGGCTGTTTTCACCAAGAAGCTTCAGCATCTTCAGCAACTACATTTAGCATATAGCATTTATGCTAGTATTATCGCAGGTAATGCAACTATTCTAGTTCAGGTTGAAACTGAATTTTGTCATTAGAAGTTTTTGCTCCACACATAACTTTAGTTTTTGTTTTTCTTGCTTGGAAATGTTGTTTATTTTAATGGGTAAAAAAAAAAAAAAAAAAGCAGGAAATGAGTACAATACAAGGTATTGTGGGTAGAAAAGTGGAAAAATATCAGACTGAAAACGCTTCAAAGTAAAAAAAATAATAAATTTCCAAAACCACCAACGTCTCTAGCCCATCATCCTTTCCCCAGCCTCCCAGCATCAGGACCGATTCCCTCCAGGCCACTTCCCGCCAATCGCAGCGCAGAACCCGACAGTCACAACAACAACCAAATGTGGAAACCTCTCCTGAAATAACTGCTTCTTTATTGATCATTTAACAGATTTCAGCAGTCAAACAGAAACTTGGCCACAAACACAAGAATATGTCGCTCTGAATGAATCCACACCACCTACTCACATCAACTTTCAAATGGCTGGAAGCGCTGATGCAGGAGGAGGAGGAGGAGGGTGACGAAGCTAATTCAAGCGCTCAGGTGAATCCGGTATTTTATGAACGCAAAAGCAAAGACGAGTTCGAAGTCTTTTTGAAAGCAGCTGACACTTGGCTTTTTTTTAATAACGTAAAAATATAACACTTTTTTTTTTTTTGTTCTGTCATTTCTCACTCAAACTTCTCGCTTTGCTTCTTAAGGTTTCCTCGATGAAGCAGAAATTCACACCAACTTTATTTTGGAGCTTCACCCCACAACCAGCCTGAGACTTCTTCAGGTTTATCAATATGAAGAGATGATAAGAAGTGTAGCTTTTGTGTTTAAAGCAAATCTTTACAAGTGCAGACACTGGAACTATCATGAGAGCATCTTCACTCTCAGTCGTTTGGGGGTAAAAGCGATTCAGTGTCACTATGTGATGCTACATCTGTTACCTGTTTCAAAAGAAAATGTAGATGCTAAAGAAATTAGCAACCGCTAGTGTTTTTCTGCACTGCCACAAACGATTATTTTAATAGTCGACTAATCGGGTCAGGCATAAAATGGATGTAAAACTTAGATCTTAACCATCATTAGCATTAAACTATCTCAAAACTAGATATCTAGCATTCCCTGTGATAATGCTAGTGTGAATGCTGTAAGCTGAATTTGCCCACTGATGATGCTAGTGCTGATAGCTGAAAACCCTGAAGTTGATAGCTGAAAACGCTGATGATGATAGCTGAAAACCCTGAAACTAAGAGCCAGCGAAAATATTACTTAAATGCCAATTTAGCCTAAAAACAATGAAAAAAAGCCTATGTTAGCCAAAATAGCTAGCATGTAGCTGAAATATTAGCTGAAGTTCAAAATACCCCAAAAAAAAGCCCAAGTTAGCCAAAACAGCTAGAATTTTGCTGAAATATTTGCTACATTTCAAAATAGCTTAAAAAAGAAAAAAAGCCTATCTTAGCCAAAACAGCTAGCATGTAGCTGAAATATTAGCTAATCACCAAAATAGCTTAAAAAAAGCCTAAATTAGCCAAAACAGCTAGCATGTAGCTGAAATATTAGCTAAACTCCAAAATAGCCTTAAAAAAAGCCTAAATTAGCCAAAACAGCTAGCATGTAGCTGAAATATTAGCTAATCACCAAAATAGCCTAAAAAAGTCTAAATTAGCCAAAACAGCAAGCATGTAGCTGAAATATTAGCTAAACTCCAAAATATCCTTAAAAAAAGCCTAAATTAGCAAAAACAGCTAGCATGTAGCTGAAATATTAGCTTATCACCAAAATAGCCTAAAAAAAGTCTAAATTAGCCAAAACAGCTAGTATGTAGCTGAAGTATTAGCTAAACTCCAAAATATCCTTAAAAAAAGGCCTAAATTAGCCAAAACAGCTAGCATGTAGCTGAAATATTAGCTAATCACCAAAATAGCCTAAAAAAAGTCTAAATTAGCCAAAACAGCTAGCATGTAGCTGAAGTATTAGCTAAACTCCAAAATATCCTTAAAAAAAAGGCAAAAGGCCTAAATTAGCCAAAACAGCTAGCATGTAGCTGAAGTATTAGCTAAACTCCAAAATAGCCTATAAAAAAGCCTAAATTAGCCAAAACAGCTAGCATGTAGCTGAAATATTAGCTAATCCCCCAAATGGCCTAAAATAAATAAAAAAGCCGAAGTTAGCCAAAACAGCTAGCATGCAGCTGAAGAATTAGTTAAACTCAAAATTAGCCTAAAAAAACTGAAAAAATCCTAAATTAGCCAAAGCAGCTAACACGAAGCTAAAATATTAACTAAACTTTTAATTTTTTTCCACCATGGTGTGTGCATATGTTGACGTGTGTTTGCTCACACGTGTGTTGAGGGGGAATGTATGAGTTCTATAGCGGTCAGCAATGGCTCGTTTGTTTTTAATCTTTGATTTTTGTTTTTATGAAACGTACTTTGAGTGAAATTGTTTTTGGAAAAGTTGCTACAGCGAATCAGCTTCCACTAATTTGGTGTTTCAGCAGAGAGTTTTACAGGATGTCTTCCTGACACAATCTTTCAAGGCACATGGAGACCATGATGGCACCTGCCTAAAAACCACATTTTTTGGCTTATTTGGAAGTCAACTCAGGTTTCTTCTAATCTTACTAAATTCACTCTTTATTTTGTAATTCCACGAGTGACATAATTTTTCTGGAGGTTAATGTAATAAGATCTCCTGATTCCTTTCACAGAAATTCAAATTTTCATTTTTTTTGAATCATTTTTTCCTTAAAAAACGTGTTACTGAGTTTATCTGATGCAGTGTTTGAACTAAGTTCTGAACAAGATCAGAAAATGTTTTGCCGCCTCGAACTGTCCATCACTTTCTGCAAGTTAGAAGCTAATCAACGGTTGTGAGACACAGACGGAGGTTCTCCACTCTGTGCGGGGAACATCAGTCACATCCGACGCAGAGCTAATAGTTTAAACTAACCGGTCATTACAAACCGCACCTTCTTCTTCACTCCGAGGACTTATCATGTTGTTTATCCATTAGCATATGCTAGCTCGCTGCCCCGCCGTGGAGCTCGCCTCAACCTTTAGTCTGCTGACATTTCAAAGTGGTAATTATCACTAGCTGGTTGGCAAACGTTGTCTTCAGGCTGCAGGGGTCAGGTGAATTATGGGAGAATGAGTCCTGAAAGTCAAGAAACGGGCCGGCGGCGGAGCGGCTTCCTCTGGGTAATGATAGTTTTTAGCTGCAGGTCACTTTGCCCCGCGCTCACCTCTTCACGCTCACTAACTAATCATTTCCTCTCTTCTTCATCACCTCGTCAGTCGCTCCCTCCCCAACTTTCCTATTTTTTTTTTCCTTGTTTACCGCAAACATTCGCCGTAAACATAACAGAAGACATGCATCTGTTGCCAGGCAACAGTAAGAGACTGCAGAGGCGGCGCTGCTGTCTGAGACGATCGACAGACGAGTCTTCACTCTCCTGCGATGGAAAACGTTTGGGTTTCAGGTTTGAACGCTTAAACTTCAGAGTTCACAAACATTGAAAGCAAAAGTTAACGTCAAATCAACAAAAAATTAAACAAACATAACAGAAAGACTAACGCCTTTTGCAGGTTTACTCTAAAAATTCACTTAAAAGTGAACACTTTTGTAAGTTTTTAGCTCCATCTCACCTTTGAGAATAGAACTTCCATCTTGTTGAACCTTTATTTATCCAGGTAGAGAACAATTTCTCATTTACAGAGACGACCTGATTACTACAATACAGAAACAGCACAACAGTGCAAGGAGTTACAAAAGTTACAGAACTTCTTCCGCTAAAAGATTTCAAATCCAAGTTGAGAGCACAAGAGAAAGATTCTTTTATCTACAACTGTTCTTAAATGAAATGTTGTTTTTATTTTCTAACTGTGATTGATTTGTTTTTCGTCGCCTCTCGGCCAGGACTCCCTCGTGAAAGAGAATCCTTAATCTCAATGGGACTTCCTGGTTAAATAAAGGTTAATAAACAATTTAATAAAACAGATAAAAACATGACATATTCTCACATCAATATTTAAATATATCAGTCTACAGTTGATTGGTTTGGATGTTTAAAAAATCCTTAAGCTTTGAGAACTTTCTTACATTTAATACTGCAAAAACTTAAATATTTTCCAGTACATCAGTTATACTGATTTCAAAAATCTTTTTTGTTTCCATGTTGGACTCATTTATCAACAGTTCTGTTCTTAATATTTTATGGACAAAATTTCCAGGAACACCCGGGAGAAGGAAAGACTCCACATTTTGTGGATTTCCTCTCTGGTTTTTCGCAGATGATGTTGTTCTGTTCGCTACTTTATATCTTTAACATGTTCTGGACAGAGTTTGCAGATGAATTAGAATTAGTGCCTCCAAGTCATCAAAAAAGGTGGTTTTCTATCTCCAGTGAAGAGCTCAATTGGCTCAAATGAGTTTAAACCTGGAGTTGTCAACCTTTAAGAGTAAAAGAGCCATTTTGGCTCGTTTTCTACTGAACAAAACCTAGAAGGAGCCGCATTGACTTACGTTAGCCTTTAAGAAATTTGGATTTGCATTTATTACCTACTTTTTATATTTTTTAATAAATATGAATAATGTCTATTTTTGGCACGAACAAAATAAAAATAAACAAATAAGAAGAAACTAGCATCTCTTTCCAAAAAGGGATTTTTTGAAAACGTTTTTAACTTTTGTAGCAAAAAAGTAGGCTTGTTGATTAATTACTAGCTAAACTTTAAAACAGCATAATATTTCTCAGTAAATTAAATCAGCCCAAAATGTTAGCATGTTGCTGAAATAAAAGCTAAATTTAAAATTTGCCTAAAACCCCCAGTAGATCAAATATTAAAACTAAAATATTAGCTAGACTCCAAATTAGCATAAAAAACTAATTAGAGGCCAAATCCGCCATACAAAAAGCTAACTTGTTGCTTGATTGCTAGCTGAACTCCAAAATAGCCTAAAATTCTTCAGTAAACTAACTTAATAAAAAATGTTAGCATGTTGCTAAAACAGAAGCTAAATTCTAAATTATCCAAAAAAAATTTCAGTAGATAACAAAATAGCTGAAAACATTAGCATTTTACTATAATATTAGCTAAGCTCCAAATTAGCATAACATTCCCCAGTAAGCTACATTTTTCAAAAATGTTAGCATGTTGCTAAATTAGTAGCTAAATTCTAATTATCCAAAAAAAAAAAAAAATTAGTAGATAACAAATTAGCTGAAAACATCAGCATTTTACTATATTAGCTAAACTCCAAATTAGGATAAAATTCCCTAGTAAACTAAATTTGTCGAAAACGTTAGCATGTTGCTAAAATAGAAGCTAAATTCTAATTATCCAAAAAAAAAGACATTCCGTTGATAACAAATTAGCTGAAAACATCAGCATTTTACTAAAATATTAGCTAAACTTCAAATTAGCATAACATTTCCCAGTAAACTAAATTAGTCAAAATCGTTACCATGTTGCTAAAATAGAAGCTAACTTCTAATTATCAAAAAAAAAACATTCAGTAGATAACAAATTTGCTAAAAACATCAGCATTTTACTAAAATATTAGCTAAACTCCAAATTAGCATAAAATTCCTCAGCAAACTAAGTCAAAAACGTTAGCATGTTGCCAAAATAGAAGCTAAAACTCTAAATTAGCCTAAAAACCCCAGAAGATAACAAACTAGCCAAAAATGTTAGCATGCTTCTAAAATAGAGACTAAAATTCTAAATTAGCCTAAAAACTCCTGTAGGTAACACATTAGCCAAAAACGTTAGCATGTTGCCAGAGTCGAAGCTAAAACTCTAAATTATCCTTAAAGCCCCACTAGAAAATAAATTAGCCAAAAGCGTTAGTATGTTGCTAAAATAATAGCTAATCTCCATTTTTTTTTTTAATATGTATTATTTTATTTTTCTTCATCCAAAGAGCCACCATGGTGGGATAAAAGAGCCAAATGTGGCTCTGGAGCCGCAGAGTTACCTCTGGTTTAACACTGGAGCTCTAGTGTTTTTCTGTTCTTTGACTTACTTTAATAACGTGATCATAGAAATTTCAATAGATTTTAAATCTGCTGGAGTTTCGTTGATCAAGTTAATGGTCAAAAAGTAACAGAATTTAAAAGATTTTATGTTAACTAATTGAAAAATGTTGCCTAATGTTTCTAAGCTTGAATTTTCTCAGTTGATTTTCTCTTTTTTTTTCCAAACAGCTTCAGAAAAACATGGACAAGATAATTTTCTGTTTGTCTGGTGTTTGTCTGTGGACAAATGTGCAACCACTGTTAATATATATTTTTCAGGAACATTATCAATCACGCTCCCTTTCTGTTGGCTGCAATCAGTCGTCTCACATCGAGACTCTGCAGACCCGAGTCCGCGTTCCCCTGATCTAATGTCCATCCGAGGCGCTTTCTTTGTGCCGTAATTTCTTTTCATGCCATCGTTCTCCTTTTGTGGTGATTTCCTGGCGGCGGTTCTGCAGAAGGCCTGATTTACCCCCTTCTTTTTTCCAGCGGCTGATGTTCAAGTGTGTCTGCTGCTGCTGCTGCTGCTGCTGCTGCTCTCTAATCTGAGCCGCTGTTTCATGTTGATTTCTGCCCCGAAAATGAATCGGCGCTCCCCAGACGCTCGCTTGGATGTTTTATTTTGTGTGGAGGGAGAGACACGAAAGTGTTCCAGCAGACGACGGTTGACAGTTCCGGCTGCAAAAGATGATTCAGAAATGAGGCTGGATTGTTGTAATTTTGGAGGGAAAAGGAAAAATATAAAAAGTTGGATGACTTTATTTCTCATGAATCGAATGTGCTTTTCTATTACCACTAAAATGTTTTTTTTTTTTTGCTCAACATGAACGTTTCTTCTTCAATCTTTTTGGTGTTCCACTAAAAATGTGTTTTAAATCACATTTCTTCTTGAAACATTTGAAATATTGTCAAATTATGTTGAATATTTACATTTAAACATGAAAACATTTTCAAAAACTTCCACCGAAACATCTCTAAATGTAAAAACCAAAAAGATTACCCGATTCTTCCAACATCATTTCAAGCATTTAATCAAAAACATAAATATAATAAGGATGATATAGATTTATTTCCTCCCACAATCAATTAAACTCTATTTGACAAACTTAATTCAATGAATCCAGGAACTGTTTGCTTGAGTGTTAATATGTTTATTTATAGCTGAGTGATTATGATGACATTATTTAAATATTTAAGTGGAAATATGTGGAAATTAAAATCTCTCCGTTACCTGACTGTGTTCTCAATAATACTCACTGTTCCGGTTTGTTTTCATTTTCAAACACGCAAAAAAATAAATATCAAGATAAATATGTTGTAATTTTTAATTTTGATCTTAATTTGCTTCATTTTTTCTCTTTTTTTCTTTTGTGAAACTCTTTGGTTCCCCTAAAGGAGTTGTAAGTTAAATCAAATAAAACTTTATTTAAGAAAACGTACTGTCTCGTACTTTTGCAGCATTTTTCAAATTAAAAATAATTCCTTCATTCACGTTAAACTCTTCTCTTTTCTTATCAGAATGTTTTTAAACATTAACGTCTTTCAGGTTGCTGGAGCCTGTCCTGTTGGGCTTAGGCGGGGTACCCCCTGGACAGGTTGCCAGTCCGTTTCAGAGCGTGCTAGGACCAAAAGACTACCTGAGAACAGCAGATGAACCTATGAAGAATGTTTCTGGAATGTCCCAGATCCAAACTGCATCCGGTCCGGTTCTGGAGCGGACGCTGGAGTCTTTGAGGAACTCACACTGCATCCGGTCCAGTCTGGCCTCACCGGCGCTCCGAATCCGTTTTGTTAGCTTCAAACTTTTGTCGGACGGCTATTGACGACCTAAACCGGCAATAAAGTGCATCTGGTACGTTTTTCAAAATAAAACCGCTGTTTTCACCAAGTTGTAAACATTACGTCATTGTGACAACCAAAACAGTCAAATATTTACATTTAAGCTAAATTAAGACAAGAGTATTAATACAAGTTCTGTGTTTATGTATTGTAAGAAGACAAGTGACAAAAAGAAGTGTTGAGTGTTTGTTTACTACTACTTCCTGTTTACATGGTGGACTATCGCGAGTGAGTCATCTACCGCAGCTAAACCGTTAGCACGGGGAGAGCACGCAAACTCCACACAGAATGGTCCCAGTTGGGATTTGAACCAGAGCCTTCTTGCTGTGATGCAAACCGTTCTTTCTTGGACCAAAAACCATACATTTTGATTTTGTTTACATTTAATAAGAAGGCTTTTTGGCCTTTTCTGCACAGAAAACATTGGTGTCATCTGCAAATAACTGTATAATGTAAATCTAAAATAAATGACTTGATCCCTGTGGGATATATAGTATAATATATAATATATATTATATATTATATATATTTATAAAATATAATATATATATATCTGTATTATTATATATATTATATATAATATATTCCCTTTCTGCACAACCACGTCATGATTTTTCAAGTTTTTTGACCAGCAAAGTCTGACACCTCTTTCCTGTAGTTTTAAGTATCGAATGTTTTTTTTTTTTACATCTACGAACCCCAAACTCAATGGAACTAATTATTTCTTCTACTAAGTCGACTGTTTCTAATGCTGGAGATCTATTTTTCATAAAGCTGAACTGAGTACATTTTTGTGTTTATTATTAAACCAACTAATAGTTTTTCAAGTATTTTATAAGAATTGCGAGAGTAAAAAAAATCTGTTATGTTTATCTCTTTCCTTGTATGCTGGAATAACTTTAGTTTTTTTTCTTGTGTTTATCCTTTTAATCCAAAATGGAGACTCCACCTACATTGATATAACATTTATCATCTTTCTGAATAAATCCGACTTTCTCAACCTTCTAGAATTTGTTAGATTTTATTAGAATACTTGTATAATGTGCCGCAGAGAAATTCCTGTAAGTAACTTCCTGTGTTTATCCTGCAGGACACACACACACACACACACACACACACATGCTGGATGCCATGTGGATGCTCACCCTTCTGTCAGCTCGGCTCGCTGAGAAAATAAACTCTTGGGAGCGTTTATTTTTCCTGACCTGCCAGCTGGGAGCATGTGCAGGCTCGCGTGTGCGTCTTTGTCGAGACCAGTTGGGGTGTTGGACCTCGTGAAGACCTTCAGAAAGCTGTTTGAGAGTTTGGGCGAGGTTTTGGGTTTGAATCCGCCGTACGGTTAGAGTGTCATGAAAGGTCAACGTCAGGATCCAGAAGTTGGTGTGAAGATCTTCTCATGTTTTCTTGAAAATGTTACTCCTGCGTCTGAAAACTTTGTATTTTTTAGAGTAGTTTCCAGATTGTTGATGGACTCCAGAATCCAGAAAATCAGTTTTTCTGGAAGGTTAGTTTGATGTTTTGCCCCCGTTTATGGAGAGAAAATAGTATCAACCCGATTTGTGCGTGCGTAATTCTCGACTTGTAACTCCGTATAAGAATTATAAAATATATACAATTTACTCATGCACAAATGAAAATTATAACAGCTTGACACTAAATTACACACAAATCTTTAAAAAATGACACAAATGCGGTTGAGACTATTTTCTCTCCATACTCATCCTTCTCAGAGACTTTTATTTATTTTTTTTAACTTTTTTGTGGATGAGTTTAAAGATTTATTTTCTAATAACAGTTAGAAGAAATTGTTAAATGTTTTGAATAAAACGTATAATATATACATTGATCGACAGACGGCAGCTATGACTACATCCCGGTTTAATGTCAGTACGAGTCTAAATGGAGGTCGGACTTCTTCCTTCTTTCTAGTTTCTCTTAACTTTAGAGGGTAAAGTTCTTCTGTAAAATATCTTCTTTAAACTTTAATTATTTACAAGATTTCAATTAAATTCAACTTTATATATTTTGCACTTTTCCTGCTTCCGAGCATCACAAAGTAGCTTTCCACAATAAAATAAATACCAGTATGACAAAAAATAGAAATAGCAATCATAATATTAAAAAAAAGTAAAAACATATTAAAAACTCATCACACCTCCCCAAGAACATTAAAATTAGTTAAAATCAATTATCAGTAAAAATGCATAAAAAGCACATTTAAGAACGGATTGACATGTAAAAACAACATAAATGCTGCTTAAGTTTTATGTAGGAAACAATTAAAATGTAATCTCGATTTTCCATTAACCTGCAGCTGCCAAAGTGGAAGCTAAAAAAAATCAGTCCAACTTTTGAGGTGTGACAAAGATATCCAAAAAAGAAAAATGTGGAAAACATTTATTTACAGCATCGTTGTAACATTAAACAGTCGGTCGCTCAATATTCTGGATTCTATAGGGGTGGGATTAGATGAATTAGCTTCTTTTCAAGCAATCAATCAAACTCTACTTGATTTATAGAATTTATAGAATCAAAGGTGACATAAGTGTTTCTTTGTTTTTGTTTGTTTTCTATTTTCTGATCAATGATTTCATTATTTCTCTAATGAGTTCACAGAATGTGAGTTTGGTCCTGTAATTTTCACAATCTATGCTTGAAATCAATCAATCAATCAATTTGTCAAGTATTATGGTCTGTGGGAACAACTGTGAGATCCGTATTTGGAGTAAAGACTTGTTAAATGCAGCTTTCTTTTAATTTTGAAGTCTGTTTCTGTTGCTAAAATAAACTTTCAAAATCCTCTTTTTTTTTTATGTTGCTATCTTAGAAGTTCCATTTGGAGCAGCTGCTTTAAGAAAGTAGTTGATGGATTTTTAACACGAGACCGACCAACTCCACATGCGGTAAAAAAAAAAAAGAATCCAGTCGTTTTTCAAAATAAAACTTCCTTCGGAATCAGATGAACTTCCCTGAGGTTGGAGGACCACTCCTTTAGGGTGTTGAAGAATAAACCTCCAGACTCCGCCTACACTGATGTGGAAAAGCTTCTTACTGGACGAGGATCCTGATTCAATCCGGGGAGCTTGAAGACATCTCATCCTTCTGCACACATTTCTGTCTCAGAGACCAAAACATCTGCAGAAATGTCCGTTAGACTGCAAAAAGACCCTTTTACAGGAAAAACTGTCCTATTTTCTGTCTTACAAGAAAAATAATCATATTTTTTAATGGAAAAATAAACGTCAAAATCATTTCTCTTACCACATTAGCAGATTTTTTTTTGGATACATTTTTCAAATGTTGATAATTGTTTTAATGTTAACCATAAAATCTGGTGATGCTGCTGCCGGTCCATCAGCATCCTTACCTTTACATGATGTTTACATGAAACCTCCTTTACTATTATGAATACGTAAAGCACGTGTCAAAGTCAAGGCCCGGGGGCCGGCTCCGCACTCCAGATCATTTTATCTTATTGTTATTAATAGCCGATGTTATCTTGCGCTCATTTCTAACTTGTATAATTTTAATATATATTTTTATGGAAAGTAAAATATTAAAAGTTATATTCTGGAATAATATTCCTGTATTTTTATTATTCATAATTGTGGTAAAAAGTTACAGTTTTAAAGTTTGAAAATTGGCATTCTGCTAGATTTTTTGACTATTTTGGCATTTATTAAGATTTTTTAGGCTATTTTAGAGTTTAGCTCCATGCTACCTGTTTTGGCTGAACTTTTTTTTTTCTTTAGGCTAATTTGGCATTTAGCTAATATTTTTAGCTATCAATTTCAGCATCTTCTGCAGCCAAATTCATCTTACAGCGTTCACAATGGCATTATCACAGCTAGTTCATAATTATGTTAAAAAGTTGCAGTTTTAATTTTTTAGAAATGTAGTTTTAGAGTTTTTAATAAATGTTTGTCCTGTTTGGCTCCTGTTTTGGATTTTGTCCCGTTATGCGATTGAGTTTGACATCTCTGACCCTAAAGAAATGAGCAAATGTTGTAAACCTGGGGACATCTTTGTTTTTTGGTACAAATTATTAGGGATGTCCCGATCTGATCATGTGATCGGAAATCGGGCCCGATCACGTGTTTGAAGACTCGATCGGAATCGGGCTCCGTTGTTCGATCAGGATCGGATATTTCATTTATTCTTATTATAATCAGCACTTTATATTTCAATCTTATTATTCTGGATAAATCCTCCACTCGAAGTCTGCATGTCATGAACAGATGATAAAATGTTATTCCAGGAAAACGAAGCAGAAACCAGCAACAGTTCAAGCAGAAGACTGATGTAAAGTTAGCTAGCTAGTTAGCTAGCTAGCCGATCACGGATTCAGACTTCTGGGATCAATAACTCTTTTAAAACACGTTAAACTAACAGTTAGTGTCTCTAAACAACAACCTCTAAAGGCATTTCAACAGAAAAAGACAGAGTTTTGTTTCTTTTTCATGTTAAGCTCTTCGTGCTGCAGACAGATAGCTACAACATGCATGTAGCAGCTGCTAACTGCTACATGCTAGCGCCATGATTTAACTCCTTAGGACCCGAGCTGTCCTTTGATATGCCTGTTGTATTTATCTGAAAGAGAAATAAAAGTTAAGAAAATTAACTCCTCTGATAATAAAACTGAAAATGTGATGCCTTAAGAACTTAAAGAGAAGCACATAATCTTAAAAAACAAACAAAAAACGAATAAATTAAAATTAATTCTATTTAATTCTCATGAACACTCATCAAATTCATGCTAAAAATGCTCAATAGCTCTAAAGATATTAAAGCTAAAGTTACTAAACTTTCTCTCATGCCTAATAAATTATATAACAAGAAAATATTATTATTTTCCTAGTTTATATTTGCTCTATTTTTACTTGTTTATTAAAGCTGTTTCACTGAAGTGTTTTATTTAAGTTTCTAATGATAAAAGAAGGTTAATGAAATATAAATAAGGGACAAGATAAATGTATTTATTCAATTTGTTCATGTTTTAAATGTGTTACAAAAGTATCGGATCGGGACTCTGTATCGGCAAATCCACAGAATCCAATGACTTGGAATCGGATCGGGACCAAAAAAACCTGATCGGGACATCCCTACAAATTATGATCTATAGGTTCCAGGATTGATCATCGGCAGACGTAAACAGATGTGTCCGTCTGTTCTCAAATAAAATTCATCTGGAAAAAAAAAGGTGAAAACTCAAATCAAAGAACCATAAAAATGCTCCTACAGACGACACAAAGCGAGTTAATCCCTCTCTGGACGCCGCTTTCTCCTTTCTTCCCAAAGTTGTAAAGTTGGCGTGATGTGAGGAAAGAGGGAGCACAAAGCTTGCTTTAAAATTTGTTCTCGCTGCATTAATATTCTCGTGATGTTTCGTGGAACACGAACCGGACGCCGCAGAAACACTCCATTAACCACAAACTCTGTGTGAAACGCGGCTGAATCCCAAGCTCTCACTTCCCTGCAGGACAGGCTGGGATCACAGTGTGTGCGGGTGTGTGACGATGTATGCTCTTATCACCTCTGCCTCGTACACACTGCACCTCAGGGCTGAAGCGTGCACACAAACACACACTGTGCGGCACAGATGGCCTCACAATCATCTCTGCTGCCAAACAGATGGACCTGGCTGGATTCATTCATCGATGGAAACACGCTGAAGTCCACCGATTTACTTCAAACCTCCTTATTAGCTGCAGGATTCTGCCTGCAAACATTTGTGCGCTCGCCGCTTAACACACACAGTGGCCCAAGTCCAATTTCTTGTTTCCCTTCGTCTGCAGGAACACACAAACACGCGGACGCGCGCGCGGCGATGGCTGGTGGCGGCCGTCCAATCGCAGTACCCTCAGCGTGTCTCTGCGAGTCGGAGATGTGAAGTCTAATTACCAGAACAGCATCAATATTGATGAGGGCCATTTTATTCCATCTATTCCCAGTCCTGCTCTTAAATTCACTCAAGTTTCACTCTGTGTTCGCAAACAGGGTCGAAGGTCGGCGCCGTGCACGCCGTCCTCTGCAGCCGCGAGCGCCGCCGGCCGCGTTCCAACGAGTGTGGAGTCAGGAAATAAACTCGTCGTTTTTTTTTCTCTGTTTTTCTGCAAACATGAGCTGTCGGTCTGAGGAGATACTCGAGTAACTCGCGTCGAGTTCTGCGTCTTCCACCAGATCCTGCAGGATTCTGAAGAATCAGATCAAAAACTTCATTTAGCTCAAGTTTGTTGACTTAAAGTCTCAAGTTAGATTGAATTCCATCAGCGAAAAGAAAAAAATCAGCAGAACTAAAGCTAGTGCCGGGTCAAATTTCAATTTTTTTTATATCACAATATTTATCATGATATTTATCACGATATTTATCACGATATACTTCAATACATTTTCAGCTACTCTCTGAAAAAAACGTCATAGCGTACTTTTCTAACTGTATAATAAATCAAAAGATTTGGCTCATTTACATTTGTTTTAATAATCAAAAGTATTTAAACTGAATTTTTTTTTTAAATATACTTTTTATGAAAAACGTTTTTTAAACAGTTTCATATTTCTGAGTAGAAAAAACAAATTTTTGCTGAAAATTCTGCCAGAATTGCGTGAACTGTTGGTGATATAACCTTTAAAGCTCCGATGTTAAAGCTAATTTATTTTTTATTTTTTTGAATGAATAAAGAAGCTCTCGCTAGTCTTATTTTGAAAACAGGAAGCTTTACCGACATTTTATTGTGAAGATTTGTTTGCTTCTGGTGAGGGTCGCGCGGCTCATTCGGCTTTAAAATCCAACATTACTTTACATTCTGGAGCTGTAAATATTTTACTCCAATCGACCATATTTATAAAGAACACCATCATCAGCAAACTTGGACGTCGCAAATTTTCAGAGCAGATCGCGTAAATCCGAGCGTTTGAATACTCTACTCCACATCTTGATATATCTCTGATTTTTTTAATATCTTATGTTAATTTTCGTGGACTTCTCTTGAGTATTAGGTTTGTCGTGTTAGCATAGCCTCCTAGCATAATTTAACAAATAATAAAACAAATCAACGAACGTCGCAAACCCACAAGATGGAGTTTCTTTGCGAAGAATCTCTTTAATTTGTCTTTATTTTCACTTTTTGTGTCTAGCGATTGTCTCGACTTATTTAATGAGATATTTGGCGTAATAATTGATCAAATTAGGTTAGAAACGATATAAAGGATAAAAGGGAAATGGCTCCAAATCAGCAGAACTCTCGATTCTGGTGAGTCAATTTCATTCTCAAGCTGGAAGTTTTTTTTTTACTTTTGGGACCCTCACAGCTGAGATGATAATGAGACCTGTATTTTACTGTTTCTTTCTGGATCCTCTTTTGTGTTTCGATTCACTTAAATGTAGAAAGTCCGACATTAACCGACTCCAGAACCAAACCTTCATCGGAGAACAGGAACTCGATCAGAGCGTTGTGACTGGGAGGAATCTGAGTCTAAGGTAAATAAGTGATTCATCGTGCTGAACCGAACTGTGTGTAGCTATGGAACGTGTTTCCGCTCAGAATTCGGCAGGGATCTTCACTTAAGTGAAGTGCTTAGGTGACGATCCGATTCGATTCACGAATCGAACCACAATTCTCTCTTTTTACTATGTTTACTCCTATGTGAATGTCTGTTTACTGGATGGATGGAAATTGAATTTATTATATCTTTATTTAAAGAAGAAGATCAGAATCAACAAAACTGATTAAAAAAACACAAAGATTCAGATAGAAAGAAATGCTGTTTATCATTTTAAACTTTTTTTTTCTTCTGTTTTCGTTCGCAGAAACATAAAAGGGAACCTTAACCTTAAAATTCTCTCCACAGTTTTCTATCAACAAAGTTCTTCAACATTTTACGTTCTAAGCTTTACTTATTGGTGTTTTTCCGCAGCAGAATCAGCTGATTCACGTCGATTACATCCTCCTTTCAGCAGCGCGAGGCTGAATCCTTCAGAATAAGATGGAGTTTTGTTAATTGCGTCAACTCTTGATGTATTTTCAAAACCAAAAGAATGTAAACACTGGAGCTAAAGCTCCGGTGTTAAAGCTAATTATTATGTTCAGAAGTTATGTCGGTGAACGGGACTTCAGTCTCATTTTCTGAACGAAAAAAAACTCTCGCTAGTTTTACTTTGAAAACCGGAAGTACATCGTCACGAAGTTGTTTACTTCCGGTGGCGGAACCGCTGCTTTTTCGGCTTTGTTTTAGTTCGTAAGCTTAAAAAACAACATTAATCTGCATTTCAGAGCAAATATACATCATATTTTGATAATATTTTACCTCAATTTACTTTATTTATAAAGATCGTGACTCAGCGATCTTTGACGTCGCGGATATTCGAGATTTCGGGAGCAGATCGTGAGTACTCGAGTACCCGGATACTCGTTACAGCCCTAATCTTTACTGTCCAGTTTGAAGAAACTGCTTTTGACAGACTGGAGCGTTTTAATCTTATTTTTTTTTATCTTCAATCCTTTTAAGATTTCAGCTGTTTTATTCTTTAAACTTTCATTTTAAGGCGCCAAATAAATCATATAAACTTGATTTTTAAGTTAAAGTTCTGAATGGTTGTTTAGTCAGGATTCTGTTGCAAATGCGTGTACACTCTTGCACAGCTACACGCATGTGCGCGTCTGCATGCGTGTTTCTCCCTCTCTGCGCGTGTTTGCATGTTGCCGTGTTTGTCTGCGCTCACATCCATTCGGTTAAAAAAGCAAACCTGGCTAATTCTTGGCCGTTCTCCATTACCTCTGATCTGTCCCCAGAGATGAGGAGCACTGAGGGGTGGCCAGCCGAAATGTCTTCTTAATCGTGCGTGCGGCGTGCTGATGGATTGTGGGAAAGCCTCTGGATGCTGTCAAACGAAGACTCAACAAGAGCTCAACGCCTCAACAGCCCGGTCGGCTCAAGCCGTGAGCGGCGAGGCTCCGCAGAGGCTTTCTGTCAAGTCTTCTTAAAGCTGCTTCCCAGCACAGATGAGTGACGCTGCAGAGAAATTCTCCACCTTTGCTTCACTTTAAACTTCATTTTTCTTCAACAAATGGATTTAGACAAAGAAAAACGTTTTAATGTGAATGCGAGTGTCATTAAAATCCCTCCCTTTGGGACTTAAATTGACTGAAGCTGCAGATTTAACAACTAAATTTATCGGATAATCCGACCATGATGATGAAGGAACTTTAAATCTGTTTAAACACCCAAAAATATCCAGATATTTATGTTGTTTTGCATCTAAATTAAACATTTTTGTCAAAACTACAATGTGAATAATTAAAAAAAGCGTTTTAATTCAAAATATTCTTTCATCTATTTAGGGGGGGGGCAATAAGGGGGAGAGACTACGTCCCACTTGCATCCATTATTCACCCCACAGTTCGGACTGAGGCCTAAAAGGATTCTTAAAGGGGCCCTACCATAAAAAAAACAACTTTTTGAGATTTTAAATGTTACTGTTCATTCTTCACTATAAAGAACCTCAGACGCAGCCCCTCCCATACCCACGAAAACGAGCGTCATAGATTGAGGACCGCCCCTTTCAGGAAGAGTCAGCTCCGCCCCCAGGCTAACATAGATTACAGCAAAGTGTTGTTATTTTAGCATCGACTTTGAGAAGTCTTGCTCTAGAACAGGGGTCTGCAACCTGCGGCTCCGGAGCCACATGTGGCTCTTTTATCTCTCCATGGTGGCTCTCTGGATGAAGAAAAATAAAATATTTCCTTAAAGTAAGACTTACTGGATTATCATTTATTGTGGAAATGCTTTAAAGCATTCCCACAATAAATACTGCTTGTATTGTTGCTATTCATTATCTTTGTAGTTTTTGAAATACAAAACAAAAACATGAATAAGAAAGTCTTCAAATGTAAAAATGTAAATAGATTAGCAACAAGCTCAGTTTTCATATTTCATTGTAATTTTCCAAAATTTTGGTATTTACCTGATATTTTAGCAACATGCTAACATTTTCTGGCTAATTTGTTAGCTACTGGGGTTTTTGGGCTAACTTAGAATTTAGCCTCTATTTTGGCAACATGCAAACGTTTTTGGTTAATTAAATTTACTGGGACTTTTAAGACTAATTTAGAATTTAGCTTTTGTTTTAGCAACATGCTAACGTTCTTGGCTAATTTGTTAGCTACTGACGTTTTAGGGCTAACTTAGAATTTAGCCTCTATTTAGCAACATGCAAACGTTTTTGGTTAATTAAATTTACTGGGACTTTTAAGACTAATTTAGAATTTAGCTTCTGTTTTAGCAACATGCTAACGTTTTTGGCTAATTTGTTAGCTATTAGGGTTTTTGGGCTAACTTAGAATTTAGCCTCTATTTTAGCGACATGCAAACGTTTTTGGTTAATTACATTTACTGGGACTTTTAAGACTAATTTAGAATTTAGCTTCTGTTTTAGCAACATGCTAACGTTTTTGGCTAATTTGGTAGCTACTGGGGTTTTTGGGCTAACTTAGAATTTAGCCTCTATTTTAGCAACATGCTAACATTTTTGGTTAATTACATTTACTGGGACTTTTAAGACTAATTTAGAATTTAGCTTCTATTTTAGCAACATGCTAACGTTTTTGGCTAATTTGTTAGCTACTGGGGTTTTTGGGCTAACTTAGAATTTAGCCTCTATTTTAGCAACATGCTAACGTTTTTGGTTAATTAAATTTACTGGGACTTTTAAGACTAATTTAGAATTTAGCCTCTGTTTTAGCAACATGCTAACGTTTTTGGCTAATTTGTTAGCTACTAGGGCTTTTAAGACTAATTTAAAGTTTAGCTTCTATTGTGGCAACAGCCTTTCACCAATTTTGTTTACTAAGTTTTTGACCAGTTTAGTTTACTGAAACATTTTAGGGAATTTTGAAATTATTATTATTTTTTATTAGTAATTAAGGAACAAGCTAGCTTTTTTTTTTTTTTTGGCTAATTTGACCTAAACTGAGTTTTTTTGGTGTTTAGCCAATATTTCTTTAATATGCAAACGTTTTTGGCAAATTTGTTATTTACTGGGTTTTACTGGGTTTTAGGTTAATTAAGGGTTTAGCATCTACTTTAGCAACAGGCTAACGTTTATGGCTAATTTGTTAGCCACTAGTTTTAATTCTCATTTAGAATTTAGCTTCTATTTTAGCAACAGGCTTTCACCAATTTTGTGTGTTTTGACCAATTTAGTTTACTGAGAAATTTTAGGAAATTTTGGTGTTCAGCTAGTTATTAAGTGAAAAACTAGCTTTTTTTTTGGCTAATCATACCTCTGTTGAGTTTTTTTTTTTTTTTGTGCTAATTTCGAGTTTAGCTAATATTTTAGCAATATGTAAACATTTTTGGCTAATTTAGTTTACTGAGGAATTTTAGTTAAAAGTAAAAAAAAAAAAGCTAAAGTAAGACTGTGGCTCCTTCTAGGTTTTGATCAGTAGAAAACGAGCCTAAATGGCTCTTTTACTGTCAAAGGTTGCCGACCCCTGCTCTAGTACGATGTCGTGAAATGGGCGGGACCGACAAGGAGAGAGAGGCGGAGCCTCAGCGATTGAGTTGTTTTACTTCCGGGTGTAAAAAGAGTTCATAAATAATTTGATTTTTAGTGGTAAATATGATCAAATATATGAACATAGTTTACTCTGAAAGGCTTAACCCGAGTGAAAGTATTTACATTATTTTAAATTTGTTGCTGTTTTTAGTGTCACGAGTCCCGTGGTGAAGTCTCACATGTCCCAGGAATGAGTGGACCAAAGGCCAAATGTACAATGTCATTTTTTATTTCTTTAGGAATTTTTTTCTTCTCAAATTCTTACTTTTTCAGTCATTTTCTAGGCTTTTTTCTCCACTTTGTTGCATAAAGCACAGTTTGAAATGAGAGAAAACAACTCTAATTTGATCTAATTTATTGAGTATTTTATATTTGGTAAAAATTACTCAGCAAAAGTGATGGTTTAACTTTTTTTCAGCAAAAGTGTTCTAGAGTTAAGACAATGATACGGTCCCTTTAACAGTCTTTAAGTGCCTCACCTGAGCCGTAAAAGCATTTTTTACCGATTCACTCATCAGCCAATAGGAAAACACTCACCAGTCGAAAAAGTTTCACAATAAAAGTCATTTTATTTCCGTGCTTTGCTGGAGCCGAGCTGCAGTTATTTCCAGTTTTGGGCTAAAATGAACAAATTCATAACTTATTAGGATCATTTTTGAGCTGCTGGTTAAATATGTCTAATAGTAGAATTATAATAATAGTTTAAAAGGAAAAAATCTGATGAAATGAAGAGACTTTTGTTTGTTTGTTGTAAACCCTCACCTGTTTGTTGTCTTGGATTAATCTCAGGCGCGGGTTTTTCCTCAGATCAAAGTTTAGTGGAGCTCAGGTGTGTTTGTCCTGAGGTGGGTGTCGGTCCAGATGTGTGTATCTCTTCTTCTTTGAACAATGTGTGTGATTGTGTGTGTGGGGGGGTGTTAGAGCGGGGTGTTCGGCTAATTGTGGTGTGCTGATTGACGTGTTGGGGCTGGAGGAAAGACGAGAAGAAGCTGCGGTATTCACTTTCAAGCTGGCTGTGGATGTGTGCGCGGGCGTCGGCGTGCGCGAGCGCGCGTCGCTCGGTGTCGGGGCCAGAGTTCACCATCAATCCTGAACGCAGTTATTCCACAGCCAACCCCAGCGACGCGTCCAAGTTTACCTCAGAGTTTAGTCTGCCATGTCAGCTGTGATTAGATCGGAACACTTTGGACCCAAAATGGAAATAAAACAACAGGAAAAGTTTAAATATTTGGCAAGTTCAAGGTCAGATGATGTTTGATCCCGAACAGGAAGTGGGAGAAAACACCTCTGTTCCTGTAATGAGCTTTTTATGTAACAAGATAAATTTCTGATTCTTTAAACGTATTAGAGGATTTGATTTTCTACAGACAAAAGCAAATAAATATGTATTTATTGATGAAAAATTAACAGTGAAATAATTAGTGTACGGTTTATCTAAAGAATGAAAGCAGGTTCTTCTCTAGAACCTCATAACTCATGCAGCCCGTCCAGATGCTCATTCTGAGACTCCGCTTTGACGGAAAAAATCTGGATTTTTCACGTCTTGTGGACATATGGAACAAATTAAAACATTTCCAGGGAATGTCACAATAATATTAAGACTAACTCAGTAAAACACGATGGTGGTGGGGGACTTTTTGGCAAGTTCTCCTTGAAAAATGAAAAAGAATATCATTTTTTTGTCTTTATTATGGTAGAGATTCTTAGGATTTTAATGGTTTTGTAAAATAGTCATGTACAGTGGAGCAAAAAGTATTCAGTCAGTCACCAATTCTGCAAGTTATCTTACTTAAAAAAAAAATAAGAAATGCCTGAAATTATCATCAAATGTACGATATATTTTGATTAATTGATCAATCGATTGGGTTCACTTAAAGCATAAATTGTGGACAATACAAGACAAAAGTTTTGTTAAACTCATTACAAAAATAATGAAATGCAATGATTTAAAAAAAATTGTTTTGCAGAAGATTTTTTTTCATATACAACAGAGTTTTAGAGCCAGTTTTTTCTTTTTTTTTTAATTACGGCTAAATTAAGTAACTCTTAAATTACAAGAACAAAGTTGTTTATTTTTGTGAAATTCATAGGCGAAATTAATGACTTTTTTTGTCTAAAATTCACGAGAAAAAAGTTGTAAATTCGTGAGATTAAAACGTAAATGTACAACTTTTTTTCTCGCATATTTATGACTTTAATAATTTGATTGTGTTAAAAAATTAAAAAATTCCATTAAATAAAAGAACGTGAACACTAGTTTGGGTATTAAATGGTTGATCTCGTAAAAAAGTATATATCTCAAATATGAGAGACAAAAAAAAATCTTTAAACATTTTTAAAGAATTTCTTTTCAAATTATGGTGGAAAATGCATATTTGCTCTCTCAGACCTGTAAGTTCTTCTATCATCCACTTGTTACATGTTCATAAAAGACACCTGACAACAACATTTCAGCCAAAGCGCAGCTCAAGAATGGAACTTCCAGAAGCTTCTACATTCAATCTGCTTAAAAATCTCATTAGAAACTGGCTTTTATCACAAACTTGAACACGTTGAATTTTAAAATACTTTCCCCTTTGCTTGTTCTGCAATCTTTTATATTTCTTTTAATGTATATTTTTTATCTAAATGTATTTTAAGTGATTCTCTTATAGTTCTATTTTTATTGGATATCCTTTTTAATGACATTGATCTTTTTAACATTGTTTTGATTGATTGTTTTGAGCTTTTTAGGTTGGCAGTTTTAACATCTGTCCAGGGAGTACAGATGAAAAACATCTGCTGGTTCATTGCACACAATGATTTTAATGTGCACTGTCACTGAGAAATAAATAAACTGAATTGAACTTCAAACAGTCACGCTCCAAACTCCACCAATGAGCTGTCAAAGGACACCTGAACACAAACAGCTGACCTGTACCAGGCGGGGAGGGCTGAGTCTGCAAAAGATAAAGATCGACCGGTGAATCGATCTCCTTGAACCGCCACCTTAACGTGGTGGAGGGGTTCTGGTGCTCGAGTGATCCCGGGACTGATGCTGTCTGCCCCTGTCTCCCGCTCACCAGTCTCCAGCTCACGAGGGGCCGGTCAGTCGAAGGCGAGTACCCCGTCATAGTTCAGAGTTCCATATATAGTAGGGGTTTGCTAAAATATCGATATTGCGATATATCGCGATATTTAGTCCTGCGATTGATTCTCGATATGTTCTCACCAAGTATCGATATTATATTTTCATTTGAAGAGGCTGTTGCGCTGAGCGTCTGAGTCGCGTGACGGAACTATTGAGCAGCTCAGCGCGCTGCGTCGGACATTTCATGACGTCGCACGCACTTCATTCAGGAAAAAGCATCGGCGAGATTCAGGCTCGATAGCGTGAGTGTAAAGCATGTTTACCTGTGCTCAGGTATCATCCATCTGTAGAAGAGGCAGCAGTAAGAAGTGAGTTTGTCTGAGCGCTAGAATGACCGCCATCACTCATTTCCTGTTTGATCGGTGCGCCGTGGGAACTAGTGTTTGTGTGTACTTCAGGTAACGTTGGAATTTTCATTTTCATGCACTTTGACGTCTAACCTGCTGGTGTACGGTGTAACTTTGGTAAATTTATGGTGTGAAGTTTTCAAATGAATGTAATTACTTTTAGCTAATGTTCATTTAAAGTCATTCTTAAATTAAAAAAATGTAGGATTTGATGTATGAACTTAAATAAACATGTAATTAAAATAAAGTGAATGAATTCACTGTAAAATAGGGAGGTTGCTAGTTAATTTAAGCACTTAAAATCATTATTGATTAAAGTTGTTTATTGCAAATCTGTAATAGAATTAGTAAATATTTATTGCCGTTATTTTGTGTGTTTTAGGGTTTTTACCAACTGACTGCCGACTGACCAAATGGAATAAATCAGTAAATCTGAATACATTTATTCCTCAATTTAGGATGCTCCGTTCTTTTCAAATGTGGGAAAAATGCACAAAAATTAGAAAACACTTGACAGAGACAGTAAAACATGATATTCATCATCTTTTGGTGGGACATAGACAACTGTTGCTTACAGTAATTCTGTACTAAATAGTGGCCCTGCTGATCATGTTTACTATTGTTAACAGATAATTCTAATTCAATTGGTTATCAATGCTTGTCAAAGACAGAGTGTTTATTATGATTGTGTTTAAGATAGAAAAATAAATGGGGATATATTTTCCCCAAAAGTATGTGTTCTTCTATAAAATGTTAGTTACTAGAGATGATTTTTACCAATTATCGCAGTATCGCGATATTATCGATATCGTGAGCCATGTATCGTATATAGTGATTCCCAGCCCTAATATATAGATGACAAAAAGGTTGAAAATTAACCATCTTTGATTTGTGAAAAATACAGTAATTTGTGAAATTAGAGATTACCGACATGTGAAGTCTTTCTCAAACTTTAACATGTTGTTATTTTGACTTAAACTGTGAGGGAATCAAACATTTTTGATGATTTGAAATGGCGCAGAGGCTTCAGATGAAGGAGAGCAGCTTTCAAATCTCACTTTTTTTCCCAGTGGGGTTTTTTTTTAAATTTTGATTATGATAGTTTCAGACAAAATCCATAGTGGAAACTCGCCTCTTAGGACAGGATCGTAGGTGTTGCACCCCTGAAAATGGACAGGACTCCATCTTTGTTTTTGCAACTTTATTTAAACTGAGTGATTTTTTTTTTTTCTTTTGTTTTCTCTGAGACAGCCGGAGCAACAGAACGCGTACAAAACCATAAACGCCTCTCTTCTTCTGCACATTTGGACCCCCCAACAAAAAGGAAATATGCTGTGTCTAGCAGATATTTTCAAAATAAAATAGCAAATAACTAAAATAAGAAATTATTTTAAATACTAAGACACAAAAATGCTAAAACATCTCTCATCTGATTACAATAAATGAACACAGGATCATTTCCCATCATCCCTTTCTCTACACTCTCTTCCATTTGAACCCGTCCCACCCAGAATTTACCAAGAAAGGCGGGAATATCGGAGAAATCCAGACGTACAGGAAAACAAAGATGGATCTATCTGTCTGCAAGTGGACGGATTAGAATGGATCACAAAAACGATCTGCTCCAGATTCTCAACAATTAAAGAAATTCTCAGAAATGAAATTTTAAGTTTGATTTTTTTTCTATAGAAAAACGCCACAAGATCATGTTAAAAATACGATTTTCTCCGCCCCCTTCATGAAGAAGCTTTCCGGACCGGTTTGGAACCAGCAACTCTCTGCAGTGACAGAGGAACTGACAGTTTAATTGGATTCCATAATTCTCTTCATCTTCTGTCTTTTAAAGTTCACCTTCCGCTGGAGCGGCGGTCTGCGCGGCGGCGACAGCATGTAGTTAACTTTTGTTTCCAATTAGCGCCGCCCGACTGCCTCGAGAAGATGTTCCGCTCCGGCGTGACGCTGGGAGACGTTTGAACGGCTCCGCAGATCAGTGACAAGTTTGGACTATAGACAGAAAACAAACACACCTGGCCGCGGCGGGAAACGTTTGCTCGTTCCGTCACCCGAGCTGCTCATCTCGCAGACGACGTCTTCAGAGCGCCACTTTCTGCTGCACGCATTCAATTATTCATCAACAATTATTTTGTTCACGGGACGGATTCAGATGTCCGACCTGTGGAACATGTCCCGTTTGAACGCGGGACATTTGAGAAGACAAAAATCATGGTCCCATCTGATGCTAGCTTCAGTCCATCTTTTTGGGGTTATTACAAGTCAATTAATTTAAAAAAAATGGTCAAAAAGTGATTTTATTTTGAAATTTTAGGTTCTTTTAATTTTATCTTGAGGGATTTAAAAGGCTAATTTTTAATGTCGTCACTAAAGTTTTGCTTCAGTCTCCTTTTAAATGTCTGCGTCTGTTGAGGAGGTGGGGCCCCCGCGACCCCCCCCCAACAGCCCCCCAACGGCGATTTGTAGCTTCAGGAGGTGGATTAGCGTCGGTTAACACAGGATTAACAGCTGAGATTACCAGAGCGGGACATTCCTACGGTGGCCCTGGAGGACAAAGTCGCTTAATAAAAAGATTTAAGATTGCAACAAGAATTTTAAAAATTTATATTTAAAATAACGCGACAGTTTAGAAATACAAACACGATTTCAAAAATTAAAAAAAAAATTGAGCAAAATAAAAAAACATTTTTTTCTAAAAACAATAGTTTTTAGAACTGAAACTGAAATGTTTGGTATGATGGCAAAAACACTGATTGGAGGAGGATTTTCTAGGAGGAAGTTGGTTAGCCTGGCGATAAATTTTGATTAATTGAATAATTGATTGATCGATCTGGTTCACTTAAAGCAGGGGTGGGCAAACTACAGCCCGGGGGCCACATGCGGCCCCTTAAGCTACTTAATGTGGCCCTCCAAATTAAAATACATTGAATCAAAAATTCTAATTATTGTTTTATTTTCATTGTATTTCTGGTTTCTTCCCATGAATGGTGTTGTTTCTCTGACGTTCGTGTGTGTTCCTTTCTGAGTCAGATGGTGATCTTTCAGATTATTCCTACACCACATAAATGCAGCATTTCTTTGAGTTCCCATTTTCCTCTGAAGAACATCAACCCATTGGATCACCCAAAAGAGAACAAAAATCAAAATTTAGAAATTAAAACTCCCAAATTTTCTGTTTTTAAATGAATATATGTGAATTTGAATCCAAATTAAAGCATGTTTTTCTCTAAATTACATATTATTTTTTTAGTTTATGAGGTTCAATACCAAATCTCTCCTTCCATCTGCTCCTTGTCCGGCCCTTATGCCAAATTTTAGAACCCTTTGTGGCCCACGAGTCAAAACAATTGCCCACCCCTGACTTAAAGCATGAATTTTAAACAATACAAGAGAAAAGTTTTGTTAAACTCATTACAAAAATAATGAAATGCAATGATTTAAAAGAAAATAAGGTAGGGTAAACAAACAAACAAAAACATTTTCTTTAAAATGACGACTTCAGATTTTGTTAATTAACTAGAAATGGTCGTAACTATTGAATTACTAGAATATTACTAGAATTACTGGCTTTGAAAATTCTTTTTCTCTTATATTTATGAGAAAAATATTTTAAATTTGTGCGATTAGAAGTCGTAATTTACTAGAAAAAAATTAATGAATTTATGATTAGCCGCGTTTTTCCCTCAGAATCTGCTGGAATTAATTTAATTCCGTTAAAAATGAAAAAGTGAGATTAAATCAAAGAACATAAACACTGGAGCTACAGTGTTAATCTCGTGAATTTACAAGAAAAAACTTGTAAATGTAAAAGATAAAAAAATTATATATTTATAAGACAAATCCTTGCAATATTATCTAATTATGATATTTTTTTGCAATTTTTCACTTCAACGAAAATTGTGTTTTTTAACATGTTCTTTCATTTTTCTCATGATGGAGTAAAACAGAAAATAATTTAAATCGTTACGGATCAGCTGCAGATGAAAAAAGCTCGGGTTTGTGACGCAGCAACTAAAATGGGCGGGGCCAAAGTCTCCCTTTTTAAGCCACAATTCTAAATAGATCCATGAACGTCTTCATTTTCCTCCTCTGAGTTACCGTCTGCTGCATGTCTCGGAAATTGTTGTCTTTTTATTTTTTGTTGCTACGCTAACGTTAGCTTGAGCTGGCATGAGAGAGTGTAAACAAAGGCATGCTAGGAAGCTAAGATTACCTCCTGCTAGGAAATATGTCTTAAAATTTGTACGATTTTAGCTAAAACTCTAGAATTATGATTAAAAAATTGCTAGAAACAATTTTATAATAGAAAAATAAATATATTTGTGACTTTAGAGATATTTTTACTTTCTTCATATAAATTAATTTTGCTTTCATTTTTCTTTTTTAAATCTTTATGTTTCTATAGGTTGAATCGATGGAATTTGAGCTTCAGGGCCACCATACAATCCTCTCCAAACCCTCTTTTTTCCTTATTTTTGAAGTAAAAATTGGATAAAAACATCAAATAAACAACTTTTTTTTTCCATTTAGGATTTTTTTTTTTCAACACAAACATTTTGTGTTCCTTTTCTTTTAAATCAGATCATTTAACAGGGAAAAAAAATGTGCCAGAGGCTCAAAAACAGAACCATCATCCAATAAATAATTGGAATGGTTTTGTTTTGCTGGAGTGAAATAAAAGAAACATGCAAACAAAAGAAAATGAAATCAGTGTGGAGGAGGACAAAGCAGAGAGAAGCCCACATGTTCTAACTGATGACATTTCCTCAGAAATGCTCCTTATTAAGGGAGAAAAGCAGTCATGTTTTATTCAGGCACAAAGCAGTTCGGCTCCCAAAGTGCCTCTTTTACTCCATGATTCCCAGATGAAGATGATGATGAGGGTCCTGGTATTTGGACTTTTGTCAGACGAGTGTTTTTCTCTGATCTGAAAAGGAGCTCGTCAAGCGCTGACAGGTCGGCCTCGGGGTTGCTGCCTCACTTCGTTTGTCCCCCCGAAGAAGCAGAGAGGACCGGCGGGACGAAGCTTTGTCCGGGGCCACAAAAGACGACGAGAACCCCGGTGGGCTGTGAATTTAACCCCCAAAGACTCGCAGTGAAAGACACGCCGAGAGGCACACAGGTGGAGCTGCAGCCACCAGAAACAAATGAGGAGCCAGCAGGAGTTTTCTGCAGCTCCGGTCAGCTGATGACTCAGCTGTGGGACGGGAGGAGGAGGACGGGGAGCGCGAAAACCTCGAAAAAACTTCCAAATTACAATTTTTAATGATATATATTGAATAAATCAGTAAATAAGTTATTTATTAAAAATGTCTAACATGAGTTTCTTTAATGGATAAACAGAGAAATCCTTCATTTCTGTTCACAATTTTTAAATTTTTATTGATAAAAATACAAAAAAATTCAAATTTTTTGGTAGTTTTGTTAAAATATTTGAGCAGTTTTTCCGAATCTTTGGTACCAGAGTTCAGCTGCTGATCAATGAGAATATGAGCAAACTCATGTTTTTAATACAATACATAGTAGTATAGAAAAAAGTTCACATTTGAAGAATTCTGAATTAAAAATATTTAAAGTAAAACATAAATAAAGAATATTCATTTCACTTTTCAAACCTCTTTTCACGTGATCGATGTGAACCAGCAGGTTGTTAAAATAATTTGTGTTTTTATAAACTCCTACAATCTGAACAATATATTAATGTTCGTATTTATTTTTAAAATTTTTAAAATTTTATTGATAAAAATACAAAAAAATTCTAATTTTTTGGTAGTTTTGTTAAAATAATTGAGCAGTTTTTCTGAATCTTTGGTACCAGAGTTCAGCCGCTGATCAATGAGAATATGAGCAAACTCATGTTTTTAATACAATACATAGTAGTATAGAAAAAAGTTCACATTTGAAGAATTCTGAATTAAAAATATTTAAAGTAAAACATAAATAAAGAGTGTTCATTTAACTTTTCAAACCTCTTTTCATGTGATCGATTTGAACCAGCAGGTTGTTAAAATAATTTGTGTTTTTAGAAACTCCTACAATCTGAACAATATATTAATGTTCGTATTTATTTTTAAAATTTTTAAAATTTTATTGATAAAAATACAAAAAAAGTCTAATTTTTTGGTAGTTTTGTTAAAATAATTGAGCAGTTTTTCTGAATCTTTGGTACCAGAGTTCAGCTGCTGATCAATGAGAGGTTGAACAAACTCATGTTTTTAATACAATACATAGTAGTTGAGAAAAAAGTTCACATTTGAAGAATTCTGAATTTAAAATATTTAAAGTAAAACATAAATAAAGAATGTTCATTTAACTTTTCAAACCCCTTTTCATGTGATCGATGTGAACCAGCAGGTTGTTAAAATAATTTGTGTTTTTAGAAACTCCTACAATCTGAACAATATATTAATGTTCGTATTTATTTTAAAAATTTTTAAAATTTTATTGATAAAAATACAAAAAAACTCTAATTTTTTGTTAGTTTTGTTAAAATAATTGAGCAGTTTTTCCGAATCTTTGGTACCAGAGTTCAGCCGCTGATCAATGAGAATATGAGCAAACTCATGTTTTTAATACAATACATAGTAGTTGAGAAAAAAGTTCACATTTGAAGAATTCTGAATTAAAAATATTTAAAGTAAAACATAAATAAAGAGTGTTCATTTAACTTTTCAAACCTCTTTTCATGTGATCGATTTGAACCAGCAGGTTGTTAAAATAATTTGTGTTTTTAGAAACTCCTACAATCTAAACAATATATTAATGTTCGTTTTTATTTACTGTCATTTTTTTAATTTTTTTAAATCAAGTTTTGACTTTCTTTGAATCTTTAGTACCAGAGTTGGTGCAGGGAAGCTTTTTTCAGAAAAATTTAAATTCATTTTTAATACCTTAGTGGACACGTGTTAAGGCCCGGGGGCCGGATCCGGCCCTCCCGATATTTTCTTGCACTTATTTCTAACTCGTATAATTTGGTCAAAATATATTTTTATGGAGAGTAAAATATTAAAAGTTATTTAAGGTTTAAGTTGATTTATTCTGGAATAATATTCCTGCATTTTTATTATTCATAAACATGTCAAAAAGTTACAGTTTTAAAAATGTAGTTTTAATATGTTCAATAAATGTTTTTTTTGTCTGGCCCGCGACATAAAGTGTGTTTTGGATTTTGTGTTTGACACCCCACTTTAGTAGATTATTTTTTTATTTTCTTCAAATATATAATGAAAAATACAAAAACTGATTTTTGGGGAGGAAATAAATAAAACAGCTACAAATTAAAACAGTGATAATTAAAAAAAAAATGTCCACATTTCTAAAAATATTTTGAAAAATTACAATATAAAGTTGTTAGAGAAATAAAAAATAGTATCTATTTTTTAAATAAAAAAGTATTTTTTAGTGAAGAAAAAACACTTTTTTCTTTATAACTCATCTTTGCGTCTAGACTTTTTTTTTTAATTAAAAAAAATGAATTTTTGTCGAATGTAATCGAGCTTCAATTATCGAACTTTAAAGTGACGACCAGCAGCTCAGAGGTCATCTGTCTTATTTTTATTTCTCTGGTTGAATGAATGAATGAATAATTTAACCATCATTGTATCGTACAGCAAAACTGAGCGCAGTCGTCTTTCTGTGTATTTGTAAATAAATAAATAAAATAAAGAAGAGGTCAGAGGTCACAGATCAGCTGCTTCTGTCCTCAGAAATGCTCTCAAGCTGCAAAAGTTCGACTTTCAACCCGACTTTCTGCAAACGAATCCCCCGCCATCCCTCCAGCGGACACAAAGAGTCGACATCACTTCCTCCCAGACAAAGCCGACCCCCACCTCGCTGTTTGTCTGTTTACTTCCTGCTCTCGGCCAATCAGAGGCAGCGCCGAGCTGCCAGCTGAGAAAAAGACAAAGCGTGCCAATTAGTGTGGCGGGGCAATCAGCGGGTCAGTGCCGCTGCAGGACACGGCCGGCCGCTGCACGCTTGCACGCCTGAGCTCCGGCTGTTCAGGTTGGAACTTCCAACACAAACTTCAGTAAAGACTCATTCAGCAGAGAGAAGAAATGAATTTAGAAATGAATTTATTTGTTTCATTTATTTTTATTTTTTACTTGTCCTGTCCAACAGCTGAGCAAGCAGATACGGGCTGAGAGCCTCTAGCGTTGGACAGATTTTAATGTCCCAACAGGGGTTTATTAAGTATAAACCCCTGTTTTATTTCATGCTAAACTTTATCTATTTGAATGAATTTATTTAATATCAGAACAAGTTTATGTTTTTAAACTTCTTTACTAAATCGGAGTATTAGAGCTCCCAAAATAAGAGGTAATACGGCATCAATGGTGTTCATTTACGGGACAAAACTAGTGAAAACTTAAATTCTGTCTTGTAATTTTCTGAGATTAAGACCACAGAAAAAAAAAGTAAAATTACAAGATTAAATGAATGAGAAAAGAATTTAGGAAATCACAATTCTTTCTTGCAATTTTCCAACTTATGACAACATGAAAAAAAGTAAAATTAGGAGGTTTAAGTCGTACAATTACATTTACAAGAAGAAAGAAAACTTCTAAATGATCCTTAAATTAGAACTA
The DNA here is from genome assembly GCA_003999625.1 of Oryzias javanicus. NCBI lineage: Eukaryota > Metazoa > Chordata > Actinopteri > Beloniformes > Adrianichthyidae > Oryzias > Oryzias javanicus. Next base: position 26,706,465 of record CM012458.1, read on the forward strand.
TAGGGGAAAAAAGTAACAATAAGAGATTAAAGTCTTAAATTAACGAGAAAAAACGAGTAAATTCACAATTTTTTCTTGAAATTCTCTGGAAAAATTATGTTAAGTTGAATGAATGAATG